>VZTU01002442.1:37707-92263 GCA_013400835.1 Zapornia atra | reverse complement strand
GGGGGGGGGCACACAGCATGAGAGGCTCAGCTGAGCCAGGACCTGCCAGGGGACCTGAGGATGGATGCAAACTTGACACTCATGTGTTGTAGGCTGCTCTGTAACCATGGAAATCCTGTAAATAGAGGAATGATCAATGTCTGTGTCTCATGCCTATGGATTTTGCCAGCGTACAGCGTGTGTAGCTGCCCACTGGAAGAGCTGGTGTCCTGCACATCAATCATGTATCTTTAATCAATAAAGGCGATTTATTTTTTATGTGAAAAGGCTCTTGGGGGGGTTGATGTGGCATTAATGCCCAGGGACATGCTGCAGGCTGCTGCTCTGGGGTTGTTTCTTTGTTTTTCCTCTTCTTTTTCCATCCTTTTTTCTTTTTTACCTCCAGGTTGGATGGGGCTTTGGGCCAACCTGGTGTAGCAGAGGGTGTCCCTTCCCATGCCACAGGGCTTTGAGGTCCCTTCCACCCCAAACCAGCCTGGGACTCTGTGATACAAGGGTTTGGGGTCACTCCACTCCATGGGAGAGCCAGAGACCTGGAGCCCAGCAGGCAGCCAGGCCCAGACCCTGTGCTTTCCCCACCTCTTCTTTCAGCAGGTTTCATGGAAAAATGTTTCCCCTTTCCTGCTCTGAACATGAATTTTTCTTCTGAACACAGTTGGGTGAGCAGGTTGTGGGCAGAGCCTGTCTCTCCTCTGCCCCACCACAGCCTGGCTGCATCCCAGGCCCCCACAGCCTGGTTTATGCCCACAGTGGGGTTGCAGCTGAAACAAAGAGGCCAGTGTGTGCTGGTGGGATGGCAGCAGCCTGGTGGATGCTGAGCTGCTGCTGATCCACCTGAGAGATCAAAGGAGCAGAAGTCAGCCCACGCTGGGAGGCAGCTGGGTGCCAGGCCAGCACCAGCACCGCTGCTGCTCCACTCACCCTCATGCTGCTGAGGAATTCATACCCCTGTGGTGTGTCATGAGCAGGGCTGTGCAGGAAAGCCCTGCTAAAATAAGGTGATCTCTTTAAACCGTGGCAGAAAATCCTCTCTAAAGTGTGCAGGCTGGTGGGGGAGTGTGGCCCTGGGGAGAGGGGATGAGGGTGCTGGAATCCCAGGGTGGGAGGAGCAGCTGGCACAGGCAGATCCTGGTGGTGTGGGTGTTTCTGACCATGGAGGATCACTGTGATCCATGGCCATCCTTTCTTCCAAGGGTTGAGCGCTGCAGGGCTGCCCAGATCCCAGGAGATGGCTTTGCTGAGGCTGCCCTTCCCAGGTGGTGGTTGGCAGAGCATCACCTGGTGTCCCTCCCCTGCCCCGAGGCCACCTGCCCAGGTGACCCTGGGGAGTTAGAAGTCAAGACAGTCTAAAGGAAAATACCATTGCTGTTACTTGGTTGCTTTTGATGCTGGGAAGAGTGACTTGGCTTTACCCTATGGGGGAAAAAGTGGTCTGTGTTGCTGGGGGCTGTGGGACTCCTGCAGCGAGGGTGGGAAGATGTTGGGGTGACAGCCCAGCCAGACCCCCAACCAGCAGCAACAGCGTGTCCCTGCTGCAGTACCCATTGTACCACCCTGCTCTGCTCCAAACCCTGGGCTGGAACTGGAGGTCATGAGCAGGACACAGGGGCCAGAGCAGGTGAATCTCATGTTTTGTGCTGTCACCATGAGGAAATGCTGCTTCCCCCAGCAAGCCCGGGGGGAGGGGAGGTCATTTACTCTTCATGATGTCCCACCAGCACGCAGGGGAATAAACCTGCTGGGGGGCTGGGCTGCACTAAGAGTCCTATTAAAAATAGCCCGAGGGAGCTGCAGAGCTCCCAGGGCCAGGAGGGGAAAGCAGAGCCCAGCTGGGCTCCTGCCCGGTGCAGCCAGGTGGTCCCTCCCCTGGCTTTAATTTGAGATTGACCCCAGCTGGGGGGGCGAGGGGGCTGGGCTGAGGGGTGGGTTCTGCCGTGTGATGCTTGGCTTCTGCCTGGCACTTGAGGCAGGATGGGAGGTTGCTCTGCTGTCCCCTTCTCAGTCTCTGCATGACGGACCCCCCTGGAGCCAGCAGGTAGGAGACTGTGGTATCCCTGGGGTGTCTTGGGGAGCGGGGTGAGGCCCTGGCTTGGGACGTGGGGCTGGTGGAGGATTTGCAGTGTAGATGTTGTGTGGTCAGGCCTGGGGTTTGGAGCAGTGTGCTGGGGGATGTACTGGGGGGTTTTCCTCCTGCTGCCCCAGCCCGAGGCAGTCTGGTTCCTGGCAGAGGTGTGGCTGTGCTCTCCCTTCAGAGTGCTTTTGGGTTGGGGGGTAATTGAAGCCAGTGGGGACCTTGGGAGGTCTCTTCTCCAACCTTCCCCTGTAGCAGCTCTTGGAATTACAAAGAAAGCTCTTTCTGTTCTGTGCACCCTGAGATCTCTCCTGTGTTTCTCTAGGTGCCTCACTGATACCTGAGCTGGTAGCAAAACCCCATCAAAGTGTGTGAGCTGGGGGGGGGCTGTGGGGTGCTACAGGAGTGGCAAGTGGCCCTGATGCTGAGCGGATGCTCAGGCAGGCTTGAGAGCTGGGATGGCTGCCACGTCCCACAGAGTCTGTACTGGCTATTTTGGGGCCCTCTCTGCTGTTTGCTATTGTTTTCCACCCCTTTGCTCCTGAGCTGATAGATACAGGAAGCTTGTGCCTTCCCAAAGCAAGGCAGGCTGCTGTGAGTCTGCATCCTTCCTTGGACCTTTATGGGATCCTCAAGGATGTGCTGAACTTGCTGTCTTGGAACTTGTCTGAGGGCTCAGGAGACTGGAGGAAAAAATAAGCTCTGATTCCCTGGGGTGTGCCCTTGGCTGGAGCTAAGCAGGGATGTCCTGTTACAAGGGAATCTTGGAGTGACCAAATAAAATTGTAATAGTAAAAAAAAAATAAAAATCCAAACTCTTTTAATGCTTTCCAAAAATCAACAACAACAAAAAGTTACATCAAACAATGACCCAAAGAAAAACTCTCACGAAGAAACAAGGCATTTCCAAGCACAAGGATGTACAGGCAAACCCACACTCCGTGCCCCACCTTGGGCAGGACATGGCCAGGCTTTCTGGGATACAGCCCCAGCTGGGTGCCAGCACCATGTGCTGCTGTGTTCAGCCACAGGGACGTGTGTCTGTGCTCACATCCTTTGGGCAGGGTCTCCCTTACTGCCTGGCTGGGCAGGGGTCTTGCTTGGCTGCTTGCTGCACTGGTTTGAGTCTGTGGGTGGTTCCTGGTGTGACAGAACTTGTTGCTTGTTTTTTTCTACAGAAATGAACATTTAAAATTTTTTTTTTGTGTCCTTGGACTTCTGTTGGCCAAGTGAGGGATGTGCTGGTGAAGCAGCTGCCTTCCCTCATCCTTCTCCCTGTGTCGGGGAGCAGACATGGAAGAGGGTTTGCACCAGCTGATCCATTCTGCTGGGCAAACTATTGGCTTGATGCAAGCCCTTGGGGCCAGAGCTGGGAGCAGCGAGCCTCTGCTATCCCACCTGGGGCACTCCCAGGCTGTGCATCCATAGTCCTCTCTCACCTTCTCCACCACGACCACTGCCAGGCCTGCAGTGCTTGCCCTCCTCCTCCTCATCATCCCTGTGGCCAGGGAGCCTGGGGTGGGAGGAGGTGGCACTCTGTGGTCCCACGTGGTGTTGGAGGGCATCCCCTTGGCAAGGAGGCAGGTTAGTCATTGGCATCCCAGGAGAATCCTCAGTGTCCTGGCAGTGGCTGGAGCATTTCTCCTCTGCAGCAGGAGCACCATGGTGGGCAACAGGGGGAAAGTTCCAGCCAAATTACTGCCTGGCTGCACTGGAGGAGCTGCCACAAGCTGGGACACACCCGTGGAAGCCTCCCTTCAGTGGCATGTGCCAGCCCCCTGCACACTGTTCTGCATGGAGAAGCGCTTCTGAAGGACGAGCCCTCCACTAAAACATCACCTCCTCACAGCTCCCGTAGTCACTCTCCACCATGTCAGAGCCCTCGTAGTTGGGGGGTGGAAGGGGCTGGGCTCGGATGCTGGGCTGGTGGCCCACCTCACAGTCTGCATAGGAGGGCTGGGCCACGCTCAGGCGCATGCTCACCCGCTTGTAGCCGGGGTCGGGCTGGTACGGGACGCCCTCGCCCTGCACCAGCTGGGCTGGGTAGTAGCTGATGGCTGTGTATTCGTTCTGGCACTGGGAGGCTCCCACGTCCACGGGGCTGAGTGGCAAGAAGTCCTCCAGGTTCTGGTTGCTGTAGCGGGGTGGGATGGGGGCCCGCTTGTTGCTCTGGTCCAGAGGGAAGGGAAAGCCCCCGTAAAGAGCGACCGGCTCCGTGTCGACTGGCGGAGGGGGTGGCAGAGGGAGAGGAGGGTGGGAGGAAGAGGCAGGGGGGCCTTGAATGATCTCGTAGTGGGAATATTCCTGGACATCTGATGACAGGTACCTGGGGGGCCAGTAGGTTGTTTCTGCTGGGTAGACTGGAATAAAACAGAGTTGTGTTAGCTGCAGTTCAAGATGATGTTTTCCCCCTCTTGCCCTCCCGCTAATTCCTCCCGTAGACCCTGAGCCTGCAGGAGACATGGCAGACCAGGGAAGAGGGGAGGCATGAGGTCAGGGGAGTTGTGATTCTGGCTTTGGCCATTGAGGGGTTGCTGTGCTGGGACAGTGGTCCTGCTGGCACATCCCTGCTCTAGCACCCAAAAGAGCTTCTAGCTTCATCACAGCATTTGGATGCCAGAAGCTTGCATGGTGAAGGGACAGGGGCAGAGCAAGCAATCTGCTGGATCTTTCTCTTTCCCTGTAGTTACTCTTGTGAGTTCTCTTCTAACAGTGTACTCTGAACTCAGTAAGCTTCCCGTCCAGAGACGTGTGACCCTGAGGCTGTGATCCCTCTGCCTTGGAGCACTGATGCAAACACCCCCATCTAAGTTCCCACTGATTTTTAGGTTCCTAATTTCCCACCCTCTCACCCCCAGCTTCATTTTTTTTTTTTAATAGGATCTTTTCACCCAGGATGGGGTGGGAACCCAGGCCATGCATTAATGGTTTCCCTGATGCCTGCATACAAGATGGGCAGGTTAAAGCTGAAAACTGGGGTGTACTTGTGAGCAAGGAGGAAAGAGCCAGTAAAGGACCTATAGCAGGGCTTGGGAGGCATGTGCCTGTGGCTTGCTTGGCTTTAACCGATGCTGTTGGTCCCTCAGGTTTGCGAACCTTTGGTCCCACTTCTGAGGAGCAGAGGGATGTGTAAGGGCTAGAAAAAGCTGCGGCTACTGACCCATCTCCTCCCTGGCCCAAGTGCACTTGATGAAGGACTCGTTGTCGGAGTTGGAAGGGGGTGCAGCGGGGGGCAGGTTGGGTGCCACGCTGCACACGATGGTGCCCCGGTGCTTTGGGGCGTTGGCCGAGTTGAAGGTGACGAACTCGGGGGTGCCGGTGGCTTTGCGCTGCTCCGGCATGGCCCGGTCCAGGTTGTTGTGTGCTGCGTCGCTGAGGATGTTGAGCTCGATGGGTGGCACGGCTTGGGTGCCCACACCCACGCTCTTGGAGAACTCGCTCTTGGACAGCAGGTCTGGGTCCTCCTGGGCCACGGGCTTGTGTGCTTTGGCCCGGTGCCGGTACCGCTTGCGGATGAGCACGAAGGCCACGACCAGGATCGCCACCCCCAGCACGCCGGCCGCGATCTCGGTGATCTCCTCGGGGCCCACCGCCCACGGCGTGGGCACGATGGCAGGGGTGATGATGGGCTGCGTGCAGTAGTCCCCCTGGTAATCCGATGGGCAGATGCAGTGGATGGAGCCCTGGCTGCTCACGCAGCGCCCGGCGTTTCGGCACGGGTTGTCTTGGCACTCCTCAGCCAGCTTCTCGCATCTGGGGGGGGGAAAGGATGGAGGCAACCACTGTCAGCCTGGGGATGCAGTTAAACCCACGTCATCCTATTCAGGGCTCTGACTTACACCAGCCAAGGATGCTCCATCCTGATCTGCTCTCCATTCCTTGCTAGGCTTGTGCTACCTGCATCTCCTGGCAGGCATCTCCATGGTCCTCTCCTTAGGAGACTCTGTTTTTACAGGGTGGTCCTATTTTTCAGTCATATGCAACAAATTTAGATATTAGGGGGAAGTTTTTGACAGAAAGAGTGGTGAGGGGCTGGAACAGGCTGCCCAGAGAGGGGGTGGGTGCCCCGTCCCTGGAAGTGTTCAAGGCCAGGTTGGATGGGGCCCTGGGCAACCTTGTGTAGCTCCAGGCCTGGAGGTTGGTGGCCCTGCCTGTGGCAGGGGGGTTGGAGCTCTATGATCCATGGGGTCCCTTCCAACCCAGACCATTCTATGATGATTCTATGAAATTAAACCAGGGGGTTTCCTGCCTCAGAGGAGTATTTGGAGTTTCTAGGGCTAGTGCTTCATAGAGAGATGTGCTCATCCTGTTAAATTCGGGAGCTCGGGGTCAATCTAAGGTGTGTTAGCCTCTAATGAAGTCTCATATGTCCTTCAGGCTCTGAGGGGTCTCAGGATGATCTGTGGATATCTGCAGGTTGCAGCAAATGTTTGGGGAACATCTAACCTGAAAAGTGGTGAATGGGCATCCTTGTCAAAGAGGGTTTTTTGGCATTTCCTGGAGCATCTGCAAAACTGAGACTGCATTTCTTATTCTCTGTCCTGCTCTACCCCACACAACCTAAATATTCCCTGAAAGCACAAGGGACCTTCCAACCTTAATGATCCCCTTATGCTAGAGGGGATATGGAGTGCTTTGTTGGCTTGCCTTCCTTTTGTTCCTTGTTACTGAACAAGCTCTGTGTGGTATGGGCTCCTCTTGATTCCTCATCAGTGTTTTAGAATGTCTGAGCATGCAATGGGCATCCAAAGGCTCCAGCTGGACCAGAGCATCTCCCCTATGAGGATAGGCTGAACGAACTGGGGCTGTTCAGCCTTGAGAAAAGAAGGCTAAGAGAGGATCTTATTAATGTTTATAAATATCTCAGTGTGGGACACAGGGGGAAAAGGCCAGCCTCTTCTTGTCTGTGGGACAGGACAAGGGGCAATGGCTCCAGGTTGGAGCACAGGAAGTTCTGCACCAATATGGGGAAGAACTTCTTCATGGTGAGGGTGACAGAGCCCTGGAACAGGCTTCCCAGGGGTGTGTGGAGTCTCCTTCTCTGGAGATATTCCAGACCCGTTTGGATGCTGACCTGTGCAATATGAGCTGGAGAGCTGCTCTGGCAGGGGGTTGGACTTGATGATCTCTGGAGGTCCCTTCCAGCCCCTACAGTTCTGTGAGTCTGTGACTGGCGATTTCAAGTATCACACTGCCACCTAATGCACAGCCACATACTTTATTCCAGGAGCTGTGCAAATGATTCCTGCCTTTGTGTTGATTCAAAAGACCCGTGCTCATCCTGGCAGGAGGATGAACTGAGGGCGATGCTATCTGAGCCTGTGCTGGGCATCTCTCATCAGGCTGGTCTAGAGGCAGGGCAGAGGGCTTGGAGTGGGTGTGTGGCTGCGGTGGGTAATGCTGAGCAGCAGAGCAGCCTCTGGGCCTGGGTTCATTCTCTAGCTGCAGGTATTTGGCAGGTGTGCACAGACATATCTATGGGAAATGTATTCGAGCTGCAGCACTGATGGTGGCAACTTCAGAGGGGTATGAACTTGGGGTTCATGGCCACAGCCAAGCACTGATGCCTCGTGATAGCAGGGATCTGTAGGTTATCTGACAGGAGAGGGGCAATAGCATCCCACACCTGCTTTTCAGCAGAGCCCACTACCCCGAGCTGAGCTTTGAATGGGATGAATCATGGCTGTGACCTGGGAAAGAAATTCCTCTGGGGTGAGCCTGGCAGAGCTGGTCCTGGGCAGGAACAGCCCCTTTAGCACCCAGGGTGGGTGTCCCAGCTACTGAAGGAAAGGGCAGCTCACAGCCAGCCTGCCCCAGCCCCAGGGCATCCTCTATGTCCTGCTGCCAGGGTGCCCCTGTCACAGCCCAGCCCAGCTCACACCGCAGGGATGAGCAGCATGAGATGAAGGACTCTCCCCTTGCAAGGAGAGGCTTTGGACCTGCACCATGCATAGCATCTGCAGGCATTCACAGCATCTGTGAGGAGAGGAACTTTGTTCTAAAGATCTCCTTCCTGCTCAGAGGAGATGGGCACAGAGGGACAATGGGCACATGATGGCAGAGCTATTATGGTCTGCTTCGCTCTGCCTTAGGACACTTCCTGGCTGTGATGCTCAGGTGCATGCAACTTGCAACTGATCCCAGAGCATCTGGATCTGGTGAGCTCCAGAAATGTGCAATGCCTGTTGGCAGAGTTTGTGTTTTCAGCCCACTGTGGGAGATGACCCATCCCAAAGCCTTCCCAGACCATACCTTTCACCCAGGTACCAGTCAGGGCAGTGGCAGGAGTAGCCAGTGGCGGAAAGGGTGCAGGTTCCCCCATGCAGGCAGGGCTTGGAGTCGCAGGGACTGTCCCCTAGCTCACAGTGCTCACCAGAAAACAGCCCAGGGCAGATGCAGGTGTAACCTGGAGAGGATGAGAGAGTACCATAGACAGACTGTATTTGAATGGAAGAACTTGTGAGATCAGGAAGGAACAGTACCTGGTGCTGGTGACACACACGGAGGGCTCAATCTGGCTACCTACATGTAGACACGTGCTTGCTGCTGGAGGTGCTGTGGGACACCAGTGCAGGGCTGGTGGGTATGTTACAGGACCTGGAGCAGTTGATGGAGGCTGGCTGGCTGCTCTGGGACAACGCAGTAGCACTGAAGAGCTATTTAAGCAACAAGTCAGGCCTGTTCTCTCCTGACACAGACCCTTTCCTGTCAGGGGTGTATTCAAGGCACAGCTTTATTGCACAGAGAAGCTGGGGGACAAATTGAGTTTAAAGGAAAGGGAGCCTGGCTGGCTGATTCAGAGTTTCTGACTCTGAGTGCAGTATCCTGTAACCTGTTGTTTTCTGCAGTCTTTGCTCCTGCAAGTTCTCGTGGTATGACATGCCTGTCAAGACATGTTTGGTTTCTCTTGCCTACAGGTGTCTGGTCGCAGCCAGGGAGAAACCTGGCATACCTGGGGACTTGGAGGGGGCTGCTGCTGCTCCTGGTTTTGGCTGCTCTTTAATATAGCCCTAAGCATGGGAATGTCCCTGGCTGTGCTGAGCTCCTGCTGGTCCCTTGGCTGGGTGGTACCATGCAGGAAGCTCAGAGTTTCCTCCTTGGAGCAGGCTTGAAAAGCCTTTGCTACTCATGCTCAAGCTAAACATCCCTGCTTTAGAGTGAACAGACGCAGGCCTGTTTCCACATGCGCGTCAGTAGTTGTCCAACGAGGATGTGCTGACCCTCGTGCAGCAGGTGCTGGACACTGCCTGTAGGCCAAACACACGTGTTCCTGGACGTGGGGGTTCACATTTGTCTGCACCTGTGGTCCCCAGCACCGTGGTTGATGTGGTGGCCGGTCTGGCTTTGGCCCTCTCCACACAGATGCGTTCTCACACACCACGCGGCCTACCCGGGCTCGCCTGCACAGGCGTGCCTTTGCCTGCGCATGTAATCCCACGCCTGGTATCCCTGGGCAGAGCTTTGCCTACGCTCGTGCTGCATGCCTGTGGTCTCCAGGACCCAGCCCGCAGTGCTCAGGGAAGCCAAACACCCACGATAACCTCACGGACTGCACCCCCCTGGAGCGATCCCTGACCACAGCGGTGTTTGGTGTCTCTGGAGAGAACTGTGTCCCACTGGCTTTGTCATGGGCAGTTGGGCCATTTGCAGGGGAAGTTGATCACCTTGGAAGGTAATGATGGGAACGGCACTGGATAATTATTAATGAGGGAGTGACTATTTATTTCCCTTCCTCATATCCTCATTGCAAAGCAAGGGGGTGCTGCTTTTGCTTCGGCTAGAGATGAGTTTTCACCTCTTGGGTCTCAAGCCCCTTCTAGACCCAGCCAGAGGGGTTTCTGTGTGAAGGGTCTCGAGGGTAAGGCTGAAGCATGAGTACCAGCCAGGAGACTGTTCAGTACAAACACACCTTGTGTCAAACAAGTTCACCTGAACCAGGCAGCTGCTGAGTCGACAGGACTGGGAATCTTGTTCCCAGAGGCTGCAGGCAGGGCAGGAGGAGGGGTGCTCCCTCCTCTGTCCTTGCTCTCTGGGCAGGGTGTGGGGTTTGGCAGCAGCCCCGGAGTGCACAGGCCTGTGGGATGAGCTCCTGCCCCATATGGCAGCCAGGAAGGCACCCCTCTGCCCCAAGTGCATAGGTGCGATCTGTCTCAGTAGATGGGGCATTATGGGGAGCAGCCCCACTGTGCTGGAAGCTGGGGTTTGCGTAGGGAAGTGACACAATGGTAGGTGTTGTGGGAGTGGTTCTGACCCTCGAGATGACCACAAACTAGCCGTGTTCCTGTGATGCAGGTCACTGTGGGGAGACCCTGTGACGGGAGGAATGGGGCACCGGCGAGGCTGCCTTGGGCAAAGCCTGGTACCAAACCTCTGTTGAGCACACACACCCTATGTTAGCCTGAGCCTCTTGCATTTGAGTTTACGGTTTTCCCATATCCCTTCCCATAGCCCCAGGGAGTCACTGACTGCACTGGGAATAAACTAAAATCTTGGCTTGTTTCTGCCCAGATACCATCGCTGCGTGATCCCATCTTGCCTGGTTCTAGCCTTGCTAATGGCTCCTTAAGCAAAGAGGATGCAGAGGGGTGGGTGGAATTTCTATTTGCATTTGAGATTTTTGGCTAAGCTGCGCTCTCCTACGTCATGCACACTCCCCAGAAACACCCTCCTGTCCTCCTGGTTGTGGTCTGCTGGTGAGAGCCAGAACAATGATCTCACCCCCACCCCCCCCAGCTGCTGGTGCTGCACTGAGTTGTCACTTGAGGATCCTTGGGACACGGGATTTCTGCTTCTCCTCTGGTGCAGCCCCTCACATAGGGACGAATGAGGAGGTTGCACCTTTCCCTCCCCTTGCTGCTTTTTGCTCTGTGTGGGATATTCACATACCTCCTCCGTGAGTTTCGGAGCACATCCCGTTGTTGAGGCATGGGTTGCTGCTGCAGGCACCGGTGGGGGAGCAACACTGCTTTATCCCCACCTCCTCCAGGACTTCCTTCGATTGCCCTTTCCCAGGTAGGAGAATCACTTCTCTGCCATTGATGGCAACCACATCCAGGCAGCCTCTGAAGCCCCGTGTGACTCTCTGGGGCTGGAGCAACTGCCGGAGGCCACCAAAAAGCAGGTCTCGTCTGCCCTGGGAGATGCTACAGGTTGCTGGCAGTTGGAGAGAGGCATTTCCCAGGCCATCGATGAGCAAGCGAACAGAGGAGTTCTTCACCTCCAGGAAGACTGAGTGCCACTCTCCATCGCTCACGAAACGCAGGGAGGAGAGGTTCCCAGCGTAGTTCCCCTGGCAGCTGTACCCGAGTTGAGGGACCCCATTAACCATCTGCAAAACATGTCCCAGAAGGTGCAGTTAGCTGTGATACAAGCAGCTGCTGTTCATGGAGGCTTTCAACATTTCTATTCTGTTTCTATTCTACTGCTGCTCATTCCCTTCTCTCCCAACCTAAACACTCGGAGTCAATCCCAACTCAATCCCAACGTTCAGGCAAGTTCAGCCTTTCACCCCTGATAGGCTTTTCATGGACCAGCTAGAGCTGTTTGACTGACTGCAAGCTCTTTTTATTTTACAAAACACTATCATGTCTCCTCCAACTTCTTCTGTGGTCCCTCCCTGCCTGTCACCTTTGACCAGTGTTCAGGGAGAGAAATCATCTTTCCACAGAACAGGGTGCAGAGCCTTGTGATTACTCCTGCAGCTGCTTCCCCCCTTCTCCCCCCTTCCTGAGCCTAACCAGAGCCCTGGTATCCAATCTATCCATAAGTCCATCACCAGTCACAGGTGGATCCTTGTTCAGTGGACTTCATTCCATTCTCACTGGTGATGGGGAAGGTGCTGGAGCAGTTCCCCCCTTGGCATGGGTGAAGGTGCCAAAAGGACCTTGGTGAGGAGGAGCACTGGTAGCTGTCTCTGGAGGAGGCAAAGAGTTGGGAGGCAGAGAAGGGAAGTGCCGTTGTACCCAGCTCCTAACCATCTGGGCCAAAGCTGCTAATAGGTGTTGCAATCCACTCCTCTATTGATGGAGGGGGGGAGACAAATTAAGTTATTGAGCTTCTAAAAGTGAGCCAAACCAGTGTCTTCTGCATTAAACTGAAACACCAGAAAAGCCTATTTGGGACCCAAATCCATCTTTAAAATCATATGGAGGAAGGAGAAATGAAAAGTTAGATGTGCTGTTTCAGTGTGAAGGTGGGGGTAAACCCCTCTTTCACCTTTTCTCCCAGTGCTTTGTTGATAAAACCTCTCTCTCAGCCAAGAGCCTGTGGAGGAGGAAAAAATAGATGGAACAGGAAACCTGCAGAGCTTGCTATAACATCAGGCAATTCATCCCAGGGAAGAGATCTCCATGGGGGACATTAGAGACAGTGAGGAGTGATGATGCTTGGAAGAGGCTAGAAGAGGAGCAATTATGAGTGATATACTGAGCTCTAGAGGAACATGCATATGACATGAGGGGCTACTCTGCAGGGGCCAAAAGGAGAGAGGACAACAGTTAACTCTTAGGGAATAAATCCCAGTACAGAAAGAAATCCCAGTGGGAGGAGAGAGCAACTGCTGAAGGGAGGAAGAACAAGATGCAGCTGGCATAGACCACGGAAGGGCCTCAGGGCAGCGTGTGTGTAAATCCCTTTGCACAATTGGCAGGCACACCAGAGAACTTTGTCACTTTGTCTGGAGGAACATGATTTCATTTCAGATGGGTCTCTAGATTGGGCTTATCAATTTCTGGGGCTGGGAGACAGCTGAGAACTCAGTTCCCTGGAGCAAGAGCTGACAGACTGCCAAGTCTTTCCCAGTTTGCCTGGTTTGCCATCCTCCTGCTGCACCCTATTTCTGAACATCAGGAGAGCTTAGTAATTGGAAGGGTGATGATATGCTTGTTCTTGGGAGAACTCATCCTTTTCACCAGATCTATAAACTAATCCGTTTCAAAGCTTTGGTTTATACCCAGAGTATTGCAGCCCACAAAGCCTTAAACCTTTGGGTTTTTTCAGGCCAGATGGCCTAGAAAAGGTTCAGTTCCTGAGATATTGTTAATAAAGTGGGTCATGGATGAAATGATTCACAGGCAACAAAGGCTGGTGATATCATTCCTAATGTCAGAGCTCACCTGTGCCCTGCTCATCTATACCCTGTTATCCCAACTCTCTAGCTCACTGCAGCTGCCTCTTCTGTATTGGACTGAGCCAGGTCATG
This sequence comes from Zapornia atra, assembly GCA_013400835.1. NCBI lineage: Eukaryota > Metazoa > Chordata > Aves > Gruiformes > Rallidae > Zapornia > Zapornia atra. Next base: position 78,992 of record VZTU01002442.1, on the reverse strand, counting down.
GTCAGTGGGATTCTGACACCACTCCTAAGGGCTGGGGGAAAGTCTGACTTTTGCTACAGTGGAAGCAGGCTGGTCTGGGTTGAATTCCCCCTGGTAAATTCTCTGCCCTAAGAAGTGTGACATAAATGAGGGTGAAGCAAGTTGTGAGGAAAGAAGATGATGTAGGTTTATGATACAGGTGTGTGCTGCCTTCACACCAGACACTAGTAAAAAAGATTCACTACTTGTGGTTGCAGCAGTTGTCAGTGTGCTTGGCTCTCCCCTGCTCTCCCCAAGTCTTAGTTTAGCTAGATGAATTACTAAGGGTACATACTATTGCATCTTCTTTCTGTGACTCCTTTCCCAAAGGAGTTGGGGGTGTTTCACAGCAGGAAGAGACCCCAGTGTGTTGCAGTACGTACCTCCAGCGTGGCGTGGTCGGTCCCGTTAGCGTAGAACACGACCCCGTGCAGCTGGTGGGTCTTGAGCCGAAAGTGCATGTGCCAGGAGCTGGTCTGTGAGTGCTGGTACCAAATGTAGCTGTGGCCTCCAAACCTCACTGCGGTTCCTGGAAAGAGAATGAGGGAAAGGTCTCATCTTTGCCACACTTTTCAGACTATGGGCAGCATCAAGCCTTGCCTCCTCTCCCAGCCTGACACCATAGCTGTCCAGGAACATGCACATAGCAACCCATGTCCTGCTGCACTGCATCACCCACAGCTGCCATTTGGTGCTCCCAGTAGTTCTTCTATGTTTTCAATCCTGCATAGGCAGCCTGGCTGTTTCTGTCCTGTGGCACATGCAAGGTGTGGTCCATAACACCCTTGAATTTCTTCATCCATAAGAAGTCTTTATATTATTCTATGGTATCTCCCCATGATTCCTCCCTAAGTGATGCTAACCCCTATCCCTGCTCTCTCCATTTGTTGAGGTGTTCTAGAGTCAGTATAGCAGATATATGTTCTTTGGCTTTCTTCAAATGTACCAGTGCTTTGCTGAGTTTAAGGATCAACACAGGAGCTCAGAGATCGAATTTCTGATCACTGAGCTGCAATACCTGTGAGATATGGGTGACATTTCCCAATGAGAGAGAGAGATAGATGTTGCTGCTACTAATGCTTCAGGAGACTCATTAAAGGAAAAACAAGCCCCAACAAACCAACCCACAACCTATGTCAAACTTTCAAGCTCTAAGGGTCTGGATTTGGCTTTGAAATTGCAGGCAGAGTTCTTGGCCGTTGGGCAACCTAATTCCATGGAAAGTCCAGGTGCTTTGCAGCATACTGAAGAAACCCATGATATGCCCAGGTTTATAGGGTGGGACTAGCAGGAAGGGTTGCTCACCATTGCAGGAACAGATTTGCTCCAGGCTGTGCCGCGGGGTGAGGACGCTGAGTCGGGCAGTGCTGTAAGTAGACATCATGCCTGGGTCCAGCTGAATAGTTTCCTTGCAGACCCGGTGGGCACAGCCTGACCCATGACACGGCACGTGAATTGCTTTCTTCATCCGGAGACCGACAAGTTGGTCCATCTCCCCAGCTGAAACCGTGAGCTTATTTGCCAGGACCCGAGGCTCGTACAAGGAGCCATGTGGCTCTCCAACAGCCAAGAGCAGGTCCACGCCGTCAGAGGTAGCTGCAGGCTGTAAGCTGGCCATATGGATGTTTTGGCGCTGGGTGACAAGGATGTTTCCCAGGAATCTCTGCAGGTTGCGCCAGTGGTCCCCCACGAACTCCTCAGGGGAGAGGTGGCGGAAGTGAAGCACCACTGCCTTGTCCAAGGCCTCCTGTGTGAAGCACCACACGTGGATGTTGACGCTGGTGGTGGCTGTGAACGTGCCGTCGCTGACTGTCACGTTCAGAAGGTAGTGGCCATGGGGAAGCTTGTTCCCAGCAATGATCTTCCCGTCCGCAGCTCCAACAGAGAAAAGTGCTCCCTGGGGCACTTGTGCCACCAAAGTGTAGGCCAGCGTGTCGTGGGGGTCACGGTCTGTGGCATGGATCTTGCCCAGAACGCCACCTCGGAAGGCTTCCTCGTTGGTGGTGATGAAGATTTCCAGGGGGAGGGCGGAGGGGGCATACTGGCTCTGCTCAGTCACTTGGATATTTATAAATGCAGATGAGGACAGGGGAGGGATCCCACTGTCAGAGACCTGTCAAGGAAAACAGAAGGATCTGTAATAGGCACGTGTTGACTTACTATCACCTCACCTGCCTGGATGGGCTGATAAGGTCTAGAGATGGAGAGTGCCTTGCAGGTAGCAGTAGGTGGAAGCTCTCAGGCAGCAGGTTGGGAGTGAAGAAAGAATGGGAAAAAATAGCAGCAGTGCTGGATCTCTGCCTGGAGATGGCCTCAGGGCAATGGCAGCATGCCTTCCAGCACGGGGACTGAGTGAGACCTCCTGTTAGCCGTGGGGTTGTGCTCATTTCCGTGTGCGCTCATCAGCAGCTGAGGCACTTCTGAGCAGCTCTGATTTCCTGAGGATTAAGCATCTTTAGAGCTGTTGCCAATCTTTGTGGTTCCATGTGTAACCGAGTGTACAAAGATACAAAGCAGTTGTGCACCTCAGCCCATTTGCTCACCTTCCGGACCGATAGAGCCCGTGTGCCTCCTCTGATAAAGCCTGTCTAGCATGAGTCAAAATAGAAAAATGTGAATAATCAGATTATACTGGAAGTTTCTCCCCAGGCTTAGGCAGTTGTGGTTGAGGTTTATAATATAATAGTACTCAGCTTTTATAACAACTGTTATTACTGAAGGGGTATGTACTTTGCATGCTGTTATCCTGTTCTTTGTAAAGGACTATCCTTACTGATAACATTGAAAGTTAATTCGCTCTGCAGCTGTAGAAATCCTCTTTCAAGAGGAGTTTAAACCACTTTAAAAATGACAAGCATACTTGGAGAAGTTTGTAGGACCAGATCCAGGTCTCATTTTTAACTGGAAGTCACTAGAATGATGTTGAGGAAAAGCATCTGTGTTTCTGATTATCACGTTATCTGATTTTACCAGGGTGGAAGCTGGACCCCAGCTTCTTGTGGGCACACAGTGCAGAGAAGTGAGCTCTGCAGCTGGCTCCAAGATGCACAGTTTGTGTCTGGATTGGGTTTCTCCAAAGGCAGAGATGTTTCCATCCAGCTGTGCCATCCTAATCTCGTCTTGTTGCTACTTAGTCTGGATGGGGAGTTCAGATAGAGGGACAGTAAGGCAGGCTCTACCTGGACTTGTAATAGGTACTGTTCTTTCATTCTTCTGTTCAGGATGGATGATGTCACCAGCAGACCATTTTGGGTGACATCAAAAGCATTCCCATCGTTGCCCTGGATGATGTGGAATGAATAGGGTGGTCCATTTTCTGGGGAGTCTCTGTCGCTCATGATCAGCTCCAGGACACTCGTACCCACGGGAGCGTTCTCCTGAAACGGGGAGAGATGCTAGTGGAGAAAGGCCAGCAAAGAGGAAAGGCACTGGAGAACCTATGCTGACCCTGGAGCTGCTCAGCCAGGAACAGGGAAACAAATCCCACCCCCCATATGCATCTCTCTGGTACGCACAGACCAAGGCTCTTGCCAGCGGTGACAGAGTCCCAGGGTGGCCAGGGATTCCCTTTCGTGGCATTACATGAGTGACAGCTGAGTGCAGACAGTTGAGCTGATGCTGCTGCTTCCCCCTTGCTATGTCAGCAAGAGAGCAGGTGAAAGCATGTTTTGTGTTTCTTTCAGAGTATCCACAGGTGTTGTGAGTCTGTGATAATTGGGTTGCATCCAGCAGACATTACAATGCTTGACCATATGCTTGGGTCTGCTCTTTACGTTGTGGTGTGGACATGGACAATTGCAGGGGAGAAAGGGGCTGCAAGTCAGGCTTGGGATGTGTGAAAAGCTCTGTACTGAAAGGGCAGGAGGTGCCTGAAGCTAGCAGAAGGAGGAAATGGCAATTGTTGGCAGAATATCTGCCCCTGCAGATGCTACCAGCTCTTTGTGGCAATGAGCATGAAGCAACAGCTTGCTTCATCGCTGTCTCACCCCTCTGCTCCAACAACAACCCATGCATGACTACCTTAACACCCTAGATGGAGTGGCAGAGCAAACAGCACCCTGGCTTACCTGCACCACCACGCTGTAGTTGAGCTGGAAGAACCGTGGCGGGTTGTCATTGACATCAGACACGTAGACACGCACAGCAACATCACTGGACTGGGCAGGGTGACCGTTGTCTGTGGCTCGAACTGTCAGGGAATAGCTGGGGATCTGCAGGATTTATGGTGCATGATTACTTGGAGACATAGAGGAATGGAGCCTACTTGACATCCATGTGTTACTCTGCTGCAGCTTGTTAAAATGCTGGAGGCCATGCACTGCACCACAACAATAGCTTTGCTGTTGGCTAAGGCTCTCCATCCATAAATCTCAACTCACATTGCTAAACAAAACTGACCTCACAACAGTTGAAGAGAAGGGAAATAACTTGTCAAGGAGAACAAGCTGGGCAAACATCAGTCAATCATGGTTTGAGCTGCTACTGCTTTATGAATGAGATTGTTCAGACAATCTTTCCATCTCTTCCCCATCCCTGTTTTCTATAATGCTGTGGTGAAGAGAAGCAGAAACTAGCCATGTTGGTCACCAGTTTGGGGCTGGCTCTCATCCTGCTTGCTTTGCACCAGTGGAGCAAACTGCAGCCCAGAGCTGGGCCCACTGAATGTTGTATTGCCCTACTCAAAGCCCAGCCTTCCCACAGCACTACCTGGGAGTCTACAAAATGAATGAATGAAGGACTTGACTTCTGCGTCCAGTATTATGAGTAGATCACTCAGAGAACAGGAGGTACCTGAATATACTGCTCTCCTTCAGTCTTTTTGGGCACTTAGCCTTCCTGTTCCCATTTTCTTGCACTTACCTCCTCCCTGTCCAGATGCTTGGCGATGCTGATCTGCCCACTTTTGGGCTGAATGGTGAAGTGTCCCAGTGGGTTCCCACCCACAATTGAATACGTGATCTGATTGTTCATTGCTCCATCCAGATCATCAGCTGACACCTGTTAGGAGAAAAGAAAAGCTAGGACCCCTGGCCCAAGAAGGCCTTACCATGGAGCAAAGGGAGCAGGACCTCCTTGTCATTTAACAATATTGGTTTGAGCATGCCTCAAATGAAAAACAAGAGAGGTGGTTTTCATAAGTGTTATCCATTATTTCTCTCAAGATAAAACTCAACAAATCTACAATAATGGCTTTCTCCTTACCTCTTTCCTGACTTTACCACCCCTGTGAGGATAATGCTGGCTGGGCAGGAAATTCCACATGGGTATACCTTGGGCTCCACTATTCTACCCAGGAAAGCCTCTGCCTTTCCCAGGTCACAAGAGTTTTGGCCTTCTGCAGGAAGGTTAGGGTTAGGGTTTGGGAGGTCCTCAAATCTTCTGAGCCCCCCTTAGGTACCTCAAGCTTTCATTCAAAGGTGTCTTCTAAGGCAAAGTGTTCTCCCTGTCTATGGACTATTAGGAATTCTGGAATCATTCTTTTTTTAAGTCATGCCTGAATCTTAGGTGTTGAATGTCACTGAGGTGGGTATGTCCAAGGAAGAGTAATGTGCAAAGGAAGAGTAAATAATCATAGAATCATAGAATCGCAGGGGTTGGAAGGGACCTCAAGAGATCATCAGGTCCAACCCCCTGCCAAAGCAGCTCCCCAGCTCATATTGCACAGGTCGGTGTCCAGACTGGTCTGGAATCTCTCCAGAGAAGGAGACTCCACACCCCCCTGGGCAGCCTGTCCCAGGGCTCTGTCACCCTCACTGGGCAAAAGTTCTTCCCCATGTTGGTGTGGAACTTCCTGTGCTCCAACTTGCAGCCATTGCCCCTTGTCCTGTCCCCACAGACACTGAAAAGGGGCTGGCCAATTCCCCCTGCATTCCATACTTTATAGACATTAATATATTATTAATTATTAATATATAGACATTAAGATATTGATAGACATTAATAAGGTCCCCCCTTAGTCTTCTCTTCTCCAGGCTGAACAGTCCCAGCTCACTCAGCCTGTCCTCATACGGGAGATGTTCCAGGCCCTTAATCATCTTTGTAGCTCTTCTCTGGACTCTCTCCAGGAGATCCCTGTCTTTTTTATCCCAGGGAGCCCAGAACTGGACACAACACTCCAGGTGGGGCCTGACCAGGGCAGAGCAGAGGGGGAGGATCACCTCCTTCGACCTGCTGGCCACACTCCTCCTGATGCACCCCAAGATCCCACTGGCTCTCCTAGCCACCATGGCACACTGCTGGCTCATGGCCAACCTGTCATCAACCAGGACCCCCAGGTCCTTCTCCACAGAGCTCCTCTCCAGCAGGTCATCCCCCAGCCTGTACTGATAGAAGCAGTTATTCCTTCCCAGATGCAAGACTCCACACTTATTTTTGTTGTTAATGCCTATCCCAAATAGGGGAATAGGTAAAGCCAGCTTGCCAGCTCAGACTCCTACCGTGAGGATGATGTCTCCAACTGCAGCATCCTCCCGGATGTCAGCGAAGTAAGGGTCTTGGATGAACTCTGGTGCATGGTCATTGATGTCAGTTATGTTGATCACCACCATGGTGACATCGCTGAGAGAGGCCGAGCCCTTCCGTGTGCCCTCAATGGATAAGTAATACTCATGGCTTGCTTCAAAGTCCAAGCTGCCATTTATGTATAAGGCACCTGCATTGGCAGATGGATAGAAAAGGACAGGACATACTTTGAATGACTGCCACGTTCTTGAAATTCTGGAGGTATGCTGAGATCATTGCCAAACTCCTCCCTGAGAAGGTGCTGCTGACCTAGCTCTGGTTAAATCAGAATATTGAAAGTCATGGCATTACACAAAATAAAATCAAATGGAACTGATTTTGCCTTAACCTGCCCCAATCTGGTGCCAAGGGCTTGAAGGGATGAAATAAACTCTCATTTGCAATCTGTAAGTGAGGCTTGGGATGCAACATATAGAGAAAGAAGAGGCTGTTAATCTCAAACACTTGAGGAACAGGGACTGAAGACATGAACTGAAAGGAAGGGAAAAAAAGGGACAGAATGTGCTTCTGCCTCAGTGCTTTCCTGGGTTCAGCTCTTGAATTGGCATAAAATTATTTCCTGGAAATGACACTGTTCTGTGTCTTTTAAGACAAGCAAACTCAGATTGGTGCAGAAAAATTAGCAAGAGCCTTGGGGACAGAGAAACTGTGGAAGGAACTGTGGATGAAGAGGTTACAACCAAGGGCAGAAGGCCATTGATGATGCAGCTCATTTCAGGAGTTAACACTGACCATCCAATAACAACTCTTATCAGATTGCTGTGCAAACAGAGCAGTGCTTTATTTGGCCAGTAAACCTGGCTGAAGCCCTGCTTGTGGTTAATAGACTGGTATTATCCCTGCCTTCATTGAGTGCTACTGAATAAAGCTGCCTGCTACCCTGGGCTAAGGGTGGAAATGCTTTTTTAAATGAAACCAACTCCTGTGTTTTGAAGTGGAAAAAATTTCCCAATTATATTCTTCATGTATTCTTCATTCCCATGGACCTGTCTCAAGTCCCAGGCTTAACATAAATATTCCCATTAATTTCAGTGAGATTTTTAAGTGGCTTGGCTGTCAAAATTCAGAGTGGAAGAGAAGGCTGTATTGCCTACCCTTGTGCTAGCTAAAGACAGAGGAGAGCAGAAGTGCAAGCCAAATGGAGAAGAACTGGAGAAGCAGCATACAAGGAGAGCCTTTGATGCTGGGTCAAGGTGGACCTGCTTGGGCACCAGACTGTCTTACCTGTGTTTGAGTTGAGCTGGAATTTCCCGTGGTCGTTGCCATTCACAATTTCATACTTGATCTCTGTGTTTTCTGCATTATCCCTTGTCAGGGCTGACAAGTTGAGGACCTCTGTACCCACAGCCACATCTTCTTTTACCATGGCCACGTATTCAGGGGCCAGGAAAACAGGCAGATACTCACTGAGATCCACAACAGAGACAGTGACAGTGCCAAGGGCAGAGAGGGACTCTGGGGTGCCCCGGTCAGAAGCACAGACTGTCAGCTCAAACGCTGAATGCTGTGAATCCTTCAGAGGCTTTTCCAGGCGGATCACCCCTGTGGTTTCCTCAATTGAAAAGCGTCCATTGGCAGAGTCAGAGAGAGAATACACCACCTCAGCATTGAGACCTGGAAGGATAAGGGACAAGCTGCATTAATTCATGGGTAGGAATGCTGCTGGTTTTATTTGATTTCATTTTTAATCCATGAGGATTATGTGTACCTAAATGACTTTAAATTCCCAGGGAAAATGGAAGCTGTGTGAACATCAGGTGTGCCCCTTTCCCTCTGCAGCCTCAGACATCTAGCCACCTTCACCATCATCCATCAGCATCACCTGTCTGTATTGACCAGGGCTTCCCATTTTTAATTCCCTGGTTTTTAAACATAATTTCCCTTCATATGTGTTTCCAAGGCAAACAAATGTGGGCTTGCCCCTCTGTCACTGTAAATTCAGTCTTTGCTGGAGAGGTTTATTTGAAAGCTCCTTTCTAAGCAGCCTTGCAAAAGTATTTTTTGAGAATCTTTGTGTCTCCAGAAGGACATCTCCATCCAAAGGATGTACCCCATCCAGAGCTAAAGATCCTTGCTTCTTTATTATGCTCATTCTTGATCTCTATCTTTAGTAAGATTTCTGACTCAGACAAGCCATGTGTCACAGTTTGTGCCGGGCATCATGGTTACAGTTACTGAGTGCATCCTCAAAGTCTGTCTCTGCATGTTTCTAAAGATACTGCACTTCCTCCTGGGTCACAAAACTGCTGATGCCAGCCTGCCAGTCAGAAACACGTCAGTGATGAGATCCAGGCACATCTCCGCCAAGATTCAATCATCTGTGCCCATTGCTGCCGCCCTGCCCTGGGTTTCAAAGGTTTCTATTCAGGATGAAAGATGAACTCTGCTAAAAACTAAACCCCATTCTGACTCACCTTCATCAAGGTCCCTGGCAGCAACCACGGCAATGGGTGTCTTTGTTGTGGTGTTGTCAAAAACGGCCACGGCGCAGTGACTCGGGAAGAACCGTGGTGCGTTGTCGTTCGTGTCCTCTACGATCAGTGTTATATCTGCCTGGCAGGAACGGCCTCCACCATCAGTCGCTTTGGCAACGAGGTGGTACGTGGGTTTCTGCTCGCGGTCGAGAGGTGCGGATGTGGTCAGCTCCCCTGTTGGAAAGAACAGGGGGTGGTCTTGTCTTCTGCAGACTAGGAGAGCTCAGAGGGATTCAAGCACCCTGCCTTCCTGGATGGGCCGTGGGAGACAACAGACTGGGTCTCAACACCCTTTGTAATCCAGCTAATAGTGGTGAGGTGTCCACACCACATTGCTTGGGGCTGTTCTGGCAGGGCTTGGCATGGGGAGTCCTGCGGGTCGGGCTGAACCTCATGCGAGGGGTGCCGTCATGGGATAGACGTGCTCGTTGTACTTCTAAACACCTTTGGAAACCCTGCTGCATTAAGCTTTCTGTGATGTAATGAGCCCCAAGTGATCTCTAGAATGATCATCCTGTCTGTCTGGGCAAAAATACTGCCCAAGACCTCATGAGACAATTTTTAAGAGTTTAGAACTTGGATCTTTGGCTCAAACCAAATACTTGCTGATGTTTCCTCCTTGAGATCTGGCTGTTAGCAATAGTGTCTGCCCTTCACTTTAACAAGGCTAATACCAATATTTGTAAAGGAATACTTATGATTTATAGCAGGAAGATGGAGAGCTCACTCCCCTCTGTACCATACTGCAATAAACCTGCCTGTTTGCCGTTCCCTCCTAGCTTGGGAGAGCTGGAATGAAGAGTCCTTTTGTTTGCTCAAGAGGAGATAAGTGCTGAGCCATGCCAGGAGCTGGCATTTCTCAGGAGTGGGTGAGGAAGAGGATAAAAGCATCCCATTGCCCAGCTCTCACCTGTGTGTGGGCCCAGGCGGAACTCCTCTGCCCCAGGGCCGTGGAGGCTGTAGGTTATCTGGGCGTTGCTGCCAACATCAGGGTCAGTTGCTGTTATTTTCAGGATGAAAAGACCTGGCAGAGCATCTTCAGACACTCTCCCAGTGTAGAATATCTGGCAAGGACAGAAGGTGTCATTGGCAACCGGGCTGTCTCCAAAATACCTTCACCTTGTGTGGGGAGGAATGGTCTAGCAGAAGCTTTGTGGAGAAGGTTAAACCACGTGGTTTATAGGGGAAAACAGCGTGCCTCACGTTGCTGGGTGCTGGGGTGTGGACTGGGACCAGTGAGCTCATTTCACACAAATTTCTTGTTTGGGAAGCAGCCACCTCTGTTCTTTCTCACCATGGGTAACATCCAGACCAGCGATCAGCCCTTCACAGCAACAAACCTCCTGATGGGAATCTCTCATCTTAGCAGGATATAAAACTTGGGAATTTACATGCCCCTACCCAGGAGGCTTCCTGGCATTGTTTATCTCCAAAAATTACCCTTCATAATGCTTAGGTGCTCACTTACTGCTGGCAAACATGCTTGGAGGCTAGATTTAATGTTCTTGTTTGACATGCAGCTTAATTAAAATTGCTAAGCACAATCAAAGCAACAGGATCGTGTGAGAAGAATTATGACAAGCCAAACCCTCTTAACATGCTCTTTCTGTTCTTTCTTCCTTGCTATTGTCTTCTCCTTCCCAGACACTCCCCTCATGCCCCTGATGTCCCAGGACAGACTTCTTACCTGGCCACACTCAGGGCTGTTGTCATTGATATCCAGAACAAAGACTTCCACTTCAGTGGTAGCCTGAAATTTCCCATCGGAGGCCATAACCTTGAGGAGATATTTGTCTGTATCTTCTCTGTCCAGAGGCTTCTTGGAGGAAATGGTCCATTCTCCTTCAATTTGGTTAACTGTGAACTGTCCTAGTACGTCCCCTTCTAGAAGGGGGCAGGAGGCAAGGAAAAAAGGAAGGGAAAAAGGCATTTAACTGAGTGCTGAAAGTAAGAAGTGATAAAGGATGGGGATGTAGCTTTGTCCAGTGCCAGTCCCTTAAGAAGGCTGAAGGACGTGCTGTGGTGATGCAGAGAGGACATCAGTGTCCTATCAGGCCAGTGAGGAGCATTGGGTCTGCCTCCCTGCACAGCTGGGGAGTACCCTGCCCATTTCTCTTACTGTGTATTACCCTGGAAGGAGGAAACAACAACTGATTGCAAGAGTGTCTTGGTAATGTTCTGTGATGTACATATTCATTGCCTCAAAACCACATTTTCTCACCTTCCTAAAGCATGTCAGTCTGTCTTGGTGCATGTTCCTAAAGGGCTCCCAGAGCTCCAAATACCCTGCAGACATTGGTTGGTTCTTACAGTTGTATTTCCTTTTAGACTACAGATGTATTTAACATATAACTATGCTTTCTGGGGCTGCTTTTTGATTCTGTGGAGTCAAACGGTGAGACTTGGGTAAATCCAGGCTAGGCAGGCTCTCTGCTCCACCAGATTCATGCCACTCCTGCTGATGCTGTACAGATTTTAAATGGGGTGGATCATAGAATCGCTTGGGTTGGAAGAGACCTTCAAGATCACCAAGTCCAACCACAGCATAACCCTGCCTAGTCCACCTCTAGACCATGTCCTTAAGCACAATATCTACACGCCTTTTAAATACCTCCAGGGATGGTGACTCCACCACCTCCCTGGGCAGCCTGTTCCAATGCCTGACAAACCTTCCAGTAGAGAAATTCTTCCTGATATCTGACCTTAATCTCCCCTGGTGCAATTTGAAACCATTCCCTCTCATCCTATTGTTTGCTACCTGAGAGAAGAGACTGACCCCCACCTCTCCACGCCCTCCTTGAAGGTAGTTGGAGAGAGCAATAAGCTCCCAGCCTCCTTTTCTTAAGACTAAAAAGCCTGCCCCTGGAGAACCCCTCTCTCCTGGCAAGGAGCTGGTGTCCTCTGCTGAAGCCACACTGTTGGGCAGGAGGAGGGAGAACTTTAGGAAATGGGAGGCCATGGAGAGAGCTGGATATAGGGCTTGTTTGCGTTGAGCTCTGAAGGGCCTCGCACAGTCAGGCAACTGAAATTCACTCTCCTCCTCTTTTCATTCTGTGCTGGATGCAGTTGTGAATCTGGAGGCATGATGAGACCTGTAGCCCTTCTTCTGATGCTGGAAGACTCCAGCCCGTGCTCAGGTGTGTTTGAAATCAGATTGCAGGAAGCTAGGCTCTGCATTCACCTCCTCCCTTCTCCCACTGCAGCATCACGCTGCAGCTGTGTTTAGATGTTTATGGGCAGAGTTGGACCCGTGTTTGTTAAGTACAAGCAGAGAGAACATATGTGTTCCCCAATAACATAAGTGTGCATTCCCTCAGGTTTAAAGCAGTTGGAAGTTACCACTACCTCTAAGATGGCAGAAATGCCACTACATAAATGGATTTAATCTTTGTTCCCAAAGGCTTCCAAATACCCAGGCATGCCATAAACCAGTTGATAGTACCTGCATTCCTCCCCTGTTTTGGATGGTTACAGTAATAGTTAGCAGGCTGCAGCATGAGCTGGCTAAATGTTTTGACCCTGAAGGGTCCTCATTTGAGTATGAACAAACATTTTAATTTGACATATCTGGTCTGAGAAAGACCCTTTGGGGTCAAAACGAACCTTAAAGTCAAGCCTCTACTTGTGTAGATGCACAACAAACATTCCTGTGTAACTTTTTGTTGTTTTGCAGACGTGGCTCATTTTAGTTGGCACAACTGATGTTTCAGGGATGCAGGAGTCATCTTTAGTACCTGTTGTTAGCCAAAAGCCTCACTAAGGTTGGATATGACAGTCTCAAATACCCACCAGGACGGTCAACTGCAGCCTTGTGAGATCTAATTATTTAACTCAAGGTGGTTTCACAGAAAACACATTGAACACCAGAAAGTTACATGCATCCTATGTGCATATATATAGTTGTTAAAAAATACAGGCAGGCTATTCATTGTGTGATGTGTAAACTGACTACACTGTTTACAGGGGAAAAAAAATGGGTCAAAGGCGTAAATACAGATCACATTATCTATGTGAGAAAACCTTTCCTTCCCTCTGTACATAATTTTCTCTCCTTCCAATATTACAATTACACTACCTTAATTATTTCTCCATTAAGAAGGTGTAAATAAATATTTCTAAAGTACTGTGTGATTACTTATATGTATATAATATTTATTTATTTCCAAATAAATTGGATGAATAAGTGGTGGGATAATTGTTAGAATAATTCCAACTCCTGCAGCTAGTTACTGAAGAGTTTTAGATATACCCCAGACTCATTTAACTGGAGAATCCAGCTCATGACAGAGCTCAGAGTTCATCTCCTGCCTCTGAGAGGACTGTTAGGATTAATCTTCTGTATTAAACTTGTATAAGAGAAGGTATCAAATCCTCCCTTTGAGGTGAGTCTGCCCTTGCCCACGGGAGATTTAAAGGCAGGAAAAACTCACCAGTTATGTAGCACGTGACCCGCCGGTTCTGCTCAGAGATGTCTGCATCGATGGTGCTCAGTGTGACAACAACCTGCCCTGGCTCTGCGTTCTCAATCACTGATCCTTTATAGAAATCCGAGGTGAACTGTGGAGCATTATCGTTTTCATCAGAGACAGTGACCTCCACCAGTGTTTGGGAAGAGAGCTGGACTTTCCTGCCGTGGTCAGTGGCCACCACATAAAACCGGTAGGTCTCCTGAGCTTCACAGTCCAGCTCTTTTAATGTGGTGATCCACCCACTCTCACCATCAATGGTGAAGAGGCCTCGGAGGTTGCCAGATTCTGCTTCCAGGCTGTAGGTCACCTGCCCATCACTTCCCGTGTCCTGGTCGTTGGCTGTCACTTGAATGACTGTGGTTCCTGATGGCATGTTCTCCATGACAAAAGCTCTGTAGGGATCTGCCTCAAAAACAGGTTTGTTGTCATTGACGTCCTGCACTTGGATGTTCACAGAGACCAGGGAGACCAGCTCAGTCTCCTGATGTGAGCAGTGAGCCATAACATCAATCTGGTACCACTTGGTGGTCTCATGATCCACAGCCTTTTTGATTTTCAAAGCCCCTGTTTGTTCATCCAGTGTGAACACCTCATCCTTGTTACTTTCCATAGTGGTTCCCTTTACCAGGCTGTATATGATGGGATCTTCTGCAAAAGCTTTGACTGACCCTATTTCTGATCCCTCTGGAAGATCCTCAGATGCAGAGAAGGTATAAAGGGGCTCAGAAAATCTTGGCAATGTCACCTCTCTGGGAACAATCTGAAGATTCACTGGGACAAGGGAGTTCCAGTGAGGGGGTCTGCCATCTTCAGCTTTCACCTTGAAGTTAAAGGCTCTGTTTTCTAAACCAACAAGGCTCTCCTTGACCTTAACAACCCCAGTGGCAGCATTGATCTCGACAAGATCTTCCGTTACATCTTCCACAGAGTCAACAGAGTAAATGACATCTGCATTTGCACCTTCATCAGCATCATAAGCCAGCACCTGGATGACGGGGGAGCCTTTGCTTACGTTGGACTGTATGGACAGTGTATATTCAGAGGCTTTGAACTGAGGTGGGTTGTCATTCTCATCTGTGAGGATTATTTTGACAGTGCAGAATGCCACCTTCCCACCACCATCCTTGGCCATGACTTTAATGGCAATGACTCTCTCCGTTGAATTTTCCCTGTCCAGTTTTTGCAGGGTGGCAATACGGCCTTTATTGTCTATGGAGAACTTCTCATGGGCAAGTTTGTTTATGATGGTATAGTCTATGGTACCATATGGACCACCGTCTGGGTCAATAGCCAGCAGCTCAATCACTTTGGTACCTATCTCAGCATTTTCTGCCAGCTCTGCCTCGTACACGTGCTGCTCAAAAGAGGGGCTGTATCTGTTGGCATTGGTGGTATTGATATACACAGGCACCGTGCTCTTGAAAACCCCATCTGAAGCAGAAACTCTGAGATTGTAAGATGACTCCAGGTCCTTCTGGCAGCGGTTGAACATGGATATTATTCCAGAAGAGCTGTTGATAGTGAAATGCCTGTTGTCATTGCCTGAGAGTATCACATATTCCAGTCGCGTGGTGTCTCCGCTATCGGGGTCCAGGGCTTGGACTTTGATCACGATGTGCCCACACGTAGCCATTTCGCTTATCTTGGCTTCATACTGAAGCTGGCTGAACTCAGGGGGGTTGTCATTGATGTCTGTCACATCCACAATCACCAGGGCATCGCTGCTAAGCGGGGGTATCCCATGATCTGCAGCTCTTACTTTCATGCGGAACTGCTGAGTTCTTTCATAATCAAGTGCCTGAGCTGTCGTTATCTGCCCCGTGCTGGCATCGATGCTAAAGAACTTGGTAGCATCTGAACCATCATCCAAGATTTGGTAGGAGACCACTTTGTTTCTGCCTGAATCCTTATCAGAAGCAGAGAGCTGGACAACAGGGGTCTGTGCTGGCAAACTCTCTGATACAGATGCCGTATAGATCATCTGAGAAAACACGGGGGGGTTGTCATTAATGTCCTCTACCTCCACCTCCACTCTGGCTTCTGAAAAGGAGCCTAGTGCTGTGTCTGTGGCTCGAACGGTGAACGTGTGTTTTGTCTCTACCTCATAGTCCAGCTGGCCCGTGACAGTAAGGACACCAGTTTTGAAGTCAGTGTTGAACAGCTTCAGGGAGTCTTCTTCCACGATGTTGTAGATGAGGCGCAAGCCCTCAGGGCTGCGTGCCTGTATGTGGAGGATCGATGTGTACAGGGGGATGTTTTCTGGCACCTTCACTCGGTAATACAGATTTTGGAACAGAGGGTTGGATTTATTCCTCACACTGATCACCACCTCCTCTTCAGCACTGAGGGGAGGCTCGCCTTTGTCCTTAGCAATGACTCGGAGGTGGTATTTATTTAAAGCTTCGTGATCAAGAGGCTTCTTAAGTGAGATGTCTCCTAAGTAGGGGTCAATCCAAAAATATTTGTAGTCCTCTGCAAACGAGTAGGTAACGGCTCCGTTATCCCCTATGTCTTTGTCTGTTGCTGACACCTGAAAAAGTACATCACCAGGCTCTGTGCCATCTTGCACCGAGGTGTAATATGGCAGGTTCTCAAACTGTGGAGGATTGTCATTGACATCCTCGACATAAACCCTGACCGTGGCTTGAGACACTCTTGGTGGTTTCCTACTGTCCTTCACTTCCACAGCTACCTCGTGCATGTCTTGTGCTTCACGGTCAAATTTCACACCCTTGGTCTGGAGTACCCCAGATGCCTGGATCATTTTGAATCTTTCCTTCCCATTCAGAAGTGAATAGAAAAGCGGTTCATTTAGCTGGTATCCCTTCACCCCCAGAACAGTGAGAGTCTTCTCATCTGTGGAGTTCTCAATCACAGTTGCTGTATACATGTCTTGATCAAATTTTAAGCCAGTACCTCGTGCTTGGGTTAAATTTAGCTTAACCAGAGCAGTACTCTTATATAAGCCATCACCAGCTCGGACCATGAGTTCCCGATAGCTTCCCAGGCCAGTAGCATTTAGAATGGAGATGAGACCTGTGAGAGGATGAATATAGAAAGCATTATCAAGGTTCCCTTCCACGATGCTGTAGGTCACCTCTGAATCCGCATCTTTTGCCTGCACTGACACAAGCTCCATCCCTGGGTGGGCAGGTAGCAAGACAGCAAGCTGGTAAGTGTCTTTGAGAAAGACTGGAGGGGAATCATTCACATCTTTAACGTGGATTGTGACCTTGGCTGGCTTGGGTGCAAATAAGCTGGGGCTTCCACTGTCGTGCACGTGTACGCTGAAGTGGAAAACTGGGGTGAGCTCATAGTCTATATCAGCACGAGTGGTAAGCGTCCCAGTGCTGGGATCTACTGTAAAATATTTCAGTGCCTCTGGTTCCAAAATCTCATAGACCAGCAGACCGTTGGAGTCTTGATCAGCATCTGTTGCGTGGGTCACGAGGGGAGCATTGCTTTCATCCAGAACCATGCTTTGGGATGGAGCATTCTCCATGATCCACCCAACGAAGGAAGGCCTAACGAAGAGGGGTGCATTGTCGTTCTCATCTATGACATAGATAAGCACCATTGTGTCCATAAACGCTCCAGCCATGTTGGTGGCACGGACTTTCAGCTGGTAAAAAGATACCTGCTCAAAATCTAAGCTCCTCTGGGTGGAAATAAGGCCTGATTGATAGTTCATGGAGAACACGCCATCTCCATTTCCGTATTTGATTTCGTAGCTGACTGGTGACAAGCTTGTGGCTGAAACCTGGATCAGAGGAGAGCCAACAGCAGTGGATTCACTGATCTCTGCCATGTATTCAGCCTCTGGAAATTTTGGAGGTGTTCGATCAGAGGGTCTAATGTGAACATGTACTGTAGCAGAATCTTTTAGCTGGGGGAACCCCTGATCTTCTGCCTTTACAATAAGAGTAAACCGCTCCTGCCTGGATGGGTCCAGTTTCTGGGCAACTGTAATGATTCCAGAATATGGGTCGATGCTGAAGAAACCTTCCCCATTACCTGCAAGGAGAAAAATTACAAAGTGAAGAATGCAGACACCCTGTTAATTTTGGTTTTCTGATCCTCTTTTCCATAGATGCTCTTGATTTCAGGCCCAATTAACATCTATTTCTTTCTCTGGGAGTCAGCAACCTTCATTTATTTCTAAATAATTTTCATTCTGAGAACAATGAACTCATTGAGATCTGCAAGCTAACTTTCAAATCAATTAAAATTTAAATTAGAGATAAATACCCTTCTAATTTGAGCATATTTAGTGGTGGCAGAGCATCTGCTGGAAGCTTTTGCCCCGTGCACAGAGCATGGTAGCACAGACTGTACTATTTGCTTCAAGCCCTGTCATGCTTATAATTACCAATACTTCAGGAGCAATTAAATTCCTTAGTCCTTGATCTAAATTGCAGTGAGAAAGATGGAGCAAAGGATGGCTTGTCTCCTGCAAAGTATTTACCAGCTTAATAGGCCATGTGGCACAGCCATAAATATTTTAAGTTCTACCCTTTAAAGTGTACTATAAAATATTTGCCCACTGAGCTCGTATGACCCAAAAAAACCCCATCAACCAGTGCTGAGAGGGTGCTCACCTCTCCCCAAGGATGTATTTCTCAGTAGAACTGGTGGAAGTGATGTGGATTGCTGTGGGAATGGGAGAACTTTTGCCTTGCAACTGGACAGGGATCCCCCCCACAGCTGCCATAAATGGGAAGAGCAGATTTTAAGTCGATCTAACTTGTCCAGTCACATTTTTTTTCTTACAACTGACAATGAAGTGTCTTCCTCAGGAAGTATGCTTCTTCAACAATATGGAAAATTTCACAATACAGAACTTAGCTGCTTGCTCTAGATTTTCTCTGGATAAACACCAGCCCCACACCTCCCTTTTTAGCAACGTGCAGCTTTTATTGTTCTTTGCAACAGCTGGATAAAGCTGGTCAACTGTTTGGCCAGCAGCTAGAGTGTGAAATGCAGGCATGTTCACAGCCAAAACTGCCTTGTTGCATGGCTCTCACCTGCCTGAAGGGAATAGTGGATTTCAGCATTGGCTCCTTGGTCCTGATCAAGGGCTCGGACTTGTAGAACCTCTGTGCTCACTGCTGCTGAGTCCAGCACTTCTGCTTCATAATGGATGCTGCTGAACTGTGGAGGGTGAAGGTTGCAGTTCTCCACATGAATGATGACCCGAACAAAATTTCTCTTGATGGGGACCTCCTGGTCCCGTACCTGAATGGCAGAGGAAGAGCAGGTATGGTCACATCAGGGAGTATGCAGCCTTTCCTGCACCAGGCTTCCAGTAAGAAGCTCTTCAGGAGCCTTGCAGCAGAGTCTGTTTCAGTGGTACCAGCTCCTCAGGTGGGAGTGAGCCTGCAGGTCTCAGCACCAAAGCTCAGCTTTGGACTTGAGACCAAACATCAATAATTATAGACCATGGCCTTGCAATGAAACGAGCAGGTGATGAGCTCAGCACATGGTTAGAGGAAAGCAGAGCATTATCTAGCTTCCTCCGGGACGGTCACAGAGTAAAGGTTAAGGCTCTGCTTTCCTCTTCCCTCTTGTTCTAGGCAAATCCTCCCTCAAAGACTAGAACCAGCCTGAATTTCTCCAGTGACCCATATGTCCCAGAGAAGCTGATGGACTCAGCAGGGTCTGGCTAGGACTCACCATCACTGTTAGGATGTGTAGTGGCATGGGCTGGGAGCTGAAGCCTTCTGCTGTTGTGAGCGCCCCGCTGCTTGGATCCAACTGGAAAAGTCTTGTGCTTTTGGGGTCCATGCTGCCATGGATGGTGTAGATGAGTCCCTTGCCTTTGTCTTTGTCTGTTGCACTGACTTGAAGGATTTCCCTCCCCGAGGGGGTATCTTCAGGAATCATCACCTCGTAATGGCTCTCCAGGAACTGGGGTCGGTGCTGGTTGATATCAATCACATGGATAAAGGCCTGTGGAGGTGACAGCACAGTGAGGGCAGCAGAGATGTGGAAGCAACCTGCCTTCTGCAGCCACATAAAGTCTCAGCTACCATCCCCTCTTGGGTGGATGGTAGCTGAGCCCTGTAACAGCTCTCCAGCTCCAGAGGCTTTGCCATCCATGGTGACTGGGAGCCCTTTGTCCTTCTCCCCAAGGAACAACCTCTGTGCCTTCCCTTAGTGATTGTCACACTGCTTCCTTCCATCTTTTTAAATCTCTCCAGCCTGGCAAGCCGCTCAGGCTGAGCGTGCCTGCACTTGGCACAGGGGGAACCGCCACGGCCTGCTGTGAGAAGTAGCAGTCGCTCAGCTGTGGTGCCAGCTTTGCTGGCTGATGCCTCCTGAGCAGCACTCATTAATTACACACCAGAAAGCTGAGGGAGAGGGGAGATGTTTGGTAAAGGGAGGGAGGGGCAGGCCTGTCCAAGAGCAGCACGTGTATGGAGAAGGCGTGCAGAAGTAAAGCTGTTGGCCTACACTTTTCAGACAGCTCTTCTCTGCATTTAAAGGCAACCCCCTGTGAATGGCCTGCCTGAACCCTGCCTGCAAAGCCACCTACTTCTGTTTGGTCTCTTACTCTACTGTCCTGACCCCCCCTGCTGATGTGTTGACTGAATCTTAGGAAGTCCCAACCAAGTGTAATGATTTGCTTCCTCTAGCAAACCTGAACATGCCACGGGTGTTTTGCACAAGCAGGTTCCTTCTGACATCTGCTAGCAGGCTTGGGTGCCAAAACAAATGTAGGGATGAGATGCGAGGTGGCAGGGAATGCACAGCAGGCAAGGTGGGGCTCTGTTTGTTTATTTGGAACAATACTGGGAGACAGTTGAGATAGCTGTCTGTTAGCATTCTGCTTCACAGGAACGGTAGTGTTGTTCCTCACTCATCACCCCCCACAAACCTCTGCAGTGAATTGCCCCACAATAAGCATCACTGACAGGTGACTCACATCCTAGGTCTTCCTGTGCAGTGATGGCTGGATTTTTGCCTGCTTCTTATGTGCAGAGAAAAAAGTTGGTGAAAGACCAAGGCCTGAATACCCCTCCTGAGGGTAGGTAAAGATGGGAAAGTCTCAGCAGCTATTTTAACTGGGGCTCAGGGTCATGCCTGAGAACAAAGGGCCTCCTTTTGCCAGCACTTGCTTTTCATGTGGCAACTCAGAGGACAGAGCATCTCTGCAGCTGCCCCACTCAGCCTCCTGGACCTCAGTGCTGACACCCCTTGGCATGGTTCCATGGTCCCAAGACTGATCTAACAGCGTATGCATTTCCCTCACCTCTTAGCTTGTTGTCCCAGCCGTGCTGTAGTTCAGCCTGAGCAGCTGAGAGCAAGTTGAAGTCTGAGAGCATGAACTACCACCACAGCTTGGATGGTGATGTAGAGGTGTCCTTGTGTGCTGGCTGTGATCCATAGGAAAGGCCTGGGCTTTCCTAGGCCATTCACGTTTCCAACAACATAAGATGAAATCTTAGGTTGGTACTTTGTAGGGCCCTGAGTCACTGTGTGATGTAAGATCACAGTGTAAGGAGATTCTTGTGCCTGGCACCTGTTCCAGAGCTCAGTGGAGTCAGAAGAAAGATTCCCCTTGGCATGTACTCACTCTAGATGAGGTCTCTACTAAAGAAAAAAGCATTACCTGGGTTTTGATGGTAGTGGACCCATCGGTGACTTCTACTGTCAGGTTATAACTTGACTTCTTCCTTGCGTCAAGGGGTCTTGCAATGACCATGCTGCCTGTGCTCTTTTCAATGTCAAAATCCATGTCATCATCGCCACCTGGGATAAGGGGGAGATGGGAGGAGGAAACGGAGGGGCAGTTATGGTTAGATTTGTGTCTGCAGCAAGCTGAAGGTGCTGGCAGCCTCTGCAAAGCAAACAATTCTAGGAGCTGCCTGGAGATCCTGAGGATCTCCTGTCCAGATACCATACACAAACCATGCAAGGGGCTCATGCCCAGCCACAGATATGTGGCCTGCCAGGCAACGTACCTTGAATGGGGACATGCAGGCACACACTCTAGCTGCACCTCTGTGGCCACAGCTAGGGTGGGGACAGTGCCATTGGTTAGGTTTCACCTGAGTCTGGAAACTAAATACAAAATGTGATAGATGGAGGCAGAAGACTGGGAGGACATGGAAATGCTGGGCAAAAAGGTAGTCACAGATGGCAACAAGGGAGTGCAAGAGGCAAGATGAGGAGAATTAGAGAAAATGAGGGGGAGGGGAGAAGGGGAAAGGATGCACATATGCAGTCACATGTGAGCATTCATCTGTTTTCATAAGGTCTCCAGCTATGCAGCATCATAGGCTTAGCTTGGCTCAGGGACCTGCAGGGCAGAACAATGTTCCTGCTGGCTTCCAATTCAAGGTCACACTGTGGGCATATCAGTGATGGGCTTCGTTGCCACAGTTGGGAGCCTGTGAACTACCTGAAGAAGCCCAATGCTTGAACAGTTGGGGAGGCAGACGGTGCTTCCAGGGTGAGCAGAGCCTGTTGCCTCCAACCCAGATGGCTGCGTGGCGCAGAGAACCGCAGGCCCGAGCAGCTCAGCAGCAGCAGGCTGTCCCTCATGCTATGATGTTCAGCCCTGGCATGGCTGCTCCTTTCTCATGCTTCGCTTGCTGGTGGCCTGTTGGGTCCACTGTGTTGTTCTATATGGACAGGGAGGAGCAGCTTTCTGTGATTTGTCTCAACTTCTCCCTTCCCAGCTACTGAATACTCTGGGTTCTGCTTCGCTCTCTTAGCAGCTGGGAAAATCTTGGCTGGTGGCTAAATTACACATCATGCCTTGTGGCAGGAATGTAGTGGCCACCAGCCATCTGGACCACCACTTTCCTGCTGGGAAGGAGAGAGAAGCAGAGACAAAGAGAGATCCATGGAGGCCTTTCCCGAAGAAAAGACAGAAGGGCTTGCTTTGCAGGGTACCAGAGAGAAAGAGGAAGCCCAGAAAAGGGAAGAGATGAAGAAAGATGCTGCTTTGTCAGAGTTTTTGCAGACACCATCAACCCCAGTGATGGAGCCTTTCTGAACTGGGAAAGGTGAGTTTTTGAATGAGGTGCTGAAGGCTCCTGGATCTCTGCATCACCTACTTGGTTGCCAGCTACCATGATGGGGCTACGAAGATGATTAGGGGCCTGGAACATCTTCCCTATGAGGACAGGCTGAGTGAGCTGGGACCGTTCAGTCTGGAGAAAAGAAGACTTAGGGGGGACCTAATTAGTGTTTATAAATATCTTAGATATGGGATGCAGGGGGAATTGGCCAGCCCCTTTTCAGTGGTCTGTGGGGACAGGACAAGGGGCAATGGCTGTAAACTGGAGCATAGGAAGTTCCACACCAACATGGGGAAGAACTTTTTCACAGTGAGGGTGAGGGAGCCCTGGGACAGGCTGCCCAGGGAGGTGGTGGAGTCTCCATCTCTGGAGATATTCAAGACTTGTCGGGACGCCTATCTATGTAATATGAGATAGGGAGCCTGCTTTGGCAGGGGGTTAGACCCGATGATCTCCTGAGGTCCCTTCCAACCCCTACGATTCTGTGATTCTGTGATGCTTTGCTTCCCTAGCAGTGAAAATGAAATCCTGTCCTCTTCTACCAGTATAGAAACCAAGGAAGCCCCGAGCAGAACTTGGTGCACTGGAACCTGGTAAAGATGAGGTCAAGGACTCGGACAAGCTCTTGGCAGGGAAACAATGGGATAATATTTGGAGGAATATACCGTTAACTCTGCAAACCCAAGCAGGCGCTGCTAATGGCACTGCTAATGCCAGAAAAGCCTTGCACTGATGTTGTCTGCTCCTTGTAGCCTTGTATCCCTTGTTGCTTAATTGTATTTATACACCATTATCCCTGCCCTAATGTAGTAACAGGAAAAACTCTTCACTCTCCCAATTAAGGCTTTGCCTGACGAGGGCAAGCCCTGCAGGCAGTGTCAGGGAAAGGCCGTGCAAGGCAGATTGGAGCACCACTTCAAAACAACAAATTACATGAGCACAATTGGCCCTCCTGTGTAGTACCAGTTCTGCACACGTGCTGGCTGACGAGTCCCCTGGGGTGACAGCCCACATCCCCTCTGCCCTAGCATCATGTGTCTTAGAGGAGGCCCTAGATCTTCATGTTTCATGTTTAAGTCATCCCTGGGATGTCATGGGTGCCTCACCAGTTAGGTCAGACCAGCTCCATGAGGAATCCTTCCCTCTCTCTTCCCTGTGGGGACTATGGGCTCAGCAGAGACAGGAGACGTTGGGTGTCTGCAAGACACAGCCAGACACTTGGATTCTCTCAGGCTGTTTTACCACAAGCGACGGTGAAACTGGGTTCCCAGGAGGAGCTGGTGTTGGCATGCCCTGCCTTTCACGCGACATCGGAGAACACCTCCAACACTGGCAAGTCCCAGAATGTCATTAAAAAAGCGTGTTAGATAATTGCACTTGGCACCAGAGCCCTTGGACTGGCAGCTTTGCCTGTTGCTGTTCGAGCCTTTCGGTGTCTGTGAGAAAGCTTTGCCTGTAGCTCACCTACACCTAGAGCAAACAACCTCGGGCGTGCGGGTGCTGAAAGCCGAAGGAGCTGGGGCGAGTGCCCCCAGACACCACTGCCCTGGTTTAATTCCTGTGTCTCACCTGTGATATTGAACCACACTTGGCTGGGGCCCATCTCGATGCCGATCACTCCCACCATGTGGTTTACAGGATCTGTTTCCATCACAGCAAAGTTAAAGTGGGGCTCATCGAAAGCCAGCGGCTCCGAGGAAGGGCCGGGCCGCGCGACCCAGCTGATGTGAAGCCGCACATGGGAGGAAAGCGGTGGGCTGCCGCCGTCTGTTGCCTTGACCTGCCAGGAAATGCACATACAGTCAAGGAGAAGGCTGGGTTAGCCCATGGGAGCCCCAATGGGAAGCCACTTCTCCCACCCAACAGGAGTTTTGGGTCCGAGTGTTCCCCAAATCCCACAAAACAAATCTTGACCCAGAGGCACATGGTCAGGCTGCTTCTGAGGTAGAGGTGTGCAACCCAAACTCCCCATGACCATCAAGCAAATCTGCCAGGATCAATCCACAGCAGAGACCTGGATCACAAGCCTTGTTGCAAGGACCCACATAGCGTGGAGGCCCTTTAAATCTGTATCCAAGTGCCATGGCCTGATCTAAGTGCCAAAACCAAAAAAGCCCAAAGACTGTTTGGGTTCCACATCCATATGAGATTGTGAATCACTCTGTTCATCTCTGAGAGTGGGTTGGACAGTTAAATTAAAATTTATCCTCTATTTTTAATAGCTTCTTACCTTCTGCATTTCCCATCATTCCCTCACGGTTTCTCCCCTGTAACCCAAGCCTGTCTTGTTCAATCTCCCTTCCCCCTGCTGCATTTTCTCCATCTCTTTACTGCTTTTATATTTTCTGTTTCTGCTGCCTTTCCTCTCTTTCCCTCTCCACTCATCTCTTCCCATTGGTGCTCTAAGTCGCTCTCTCATCTCACCGTGAGTATGTTGTATTCAGAGGCAGGAAAAGCTTTCCTTGAGAACACCATGCCAGTTGTGGGGTTGATGGTGAATATTCCTTCCTCCTCCTCCTCAATGGTGTAGGTAATCTGGCTGTTCTGGCCCTGGTCACGGTCTGAAGCGATCAGCCTGTAGACTGGCAGCGGCATCTCTGAGGCCTCTCTCTCGGGGAGCTGCACCATGAAGAGCTTGTGGGGGAAACTGGGAGGATTGTCATTGGCATCCAGGACTTCTATCACGACTCTGCTGGTGGATTTCAGGGCTGGCTCTCCGTTGTCAGAAACAGCCACCTGCCAGCAAGCAAAGGGAGTAGGTGACAGAGCCTGTGGCCTGGGATAGGAGCAGCCAGCGCTCATCCTGATGGGCAATGACTAAACTTGGGTCTTCATGTGGATCTGTGTTTGTAGCTCAACATCTTTAGAGACATTGCACCTCTCTGTAGGGTAAAACGTGGGGGCTGTAGCTGGCATTGTGCAAGGCACAGGGAGATGTGTCTGCAGGGCTCCTGCTTGCAGTTGCCCCGGGCAGCAGGTCAGACCCCACTGCTAGGTCAGACTGTTGGTCTATGGGGTCACACAACTGAAAACGTTTGTACTGCAGTGGCTCAGCAAGTTCTCACCCATCCTCGCCTCGCTGTGCCCGTGCATGCTCCCAGCATGTTGTGTTGCAGAAGGAAACATATTAGCCTCAATCACCCAGGCAGACTGCAGCACATCAAGATCCTTCTAACACAAACACACAGAGCTCGGAGCAGCTGAGGATGGGGGCAGGTAACAGCTACACAGCGATGTCTGATACAACGAGATAAGCAAGGGTGGATTTCCTTGGCTTGTTCTTTCCCCCATAACTTATTATCCATCCTGCTAGAGGACAATTCCAGTCCTCTTCCTGCATTCCCATAGCTTCCAGAACAGCCTTTTGCTCAGTCTTCAGTAAGGGAATAATAAACCCTGCAGTGCTGCTGCAGCTGTCTCTTAGGGCAACGCACACTGTTTAATTAAGTTTCCCAGAAGTTGGGAGTTGATGGGATGAGATTCTTTCTCTGTGCTCCAACTTGCAAGGAAAGCTCTTTGAGGACTTAATACACTTGCAGGTAAATAGAGCTAATTGCAATCATTACCCACCTCTAGGATATGTTCAGCCTTGTATTCTCGATCCAGCTGCCGTGAAGTTGTAGAAATCAGACCTGCCAAGAGAGAAACTTGAGCTCTGAGACTGGGTGTCCAAGGGAAGCGTGGGCTGGTCACACCCCCATGTGCCCCATACCAGTCTGCCTGCCTGTCCAGTTTCAGGATGCTTTTGTGATCAGAGACAGATACCTCCAGAGGGCAAGTTGTCCACTTCCAGTGTGAATCCCTGTGCAGAGGTAGTGCTCTCACTCCTCTGATTGCAGGGACCATGGAGGAAGCAGGGGGACCCTTACCAGCTGCCTACCTCAGCTGAGGGTTGTCCGAGCCATGTGGCAAGGCGTTTGATGAGGAAGGCTGCAGGGCCTCAAACAGAAAACTTTTCTTATGCATCTAAGTAAGAAACATTCTGTGTGTGCTGGCAGAAGTTTGGCCTCTCAACGAGCCTTGACTCCTATTTTCCCTGTGTTGAACCTTGCTCTCTGTGATGTACAGTGTTTTGACAAAGGGTTTGTCTCCTGTCTTGGGAAATACCCTCTGCTGCTAGAACAAGCACGTTCAGGCTGCAAGCAAGGTACACAGTTGATAATGATGTTGGCTTGCTGAGAGACAGGGTGAATCCTCTAACTAATGCAGGATTTCAGGGATTTCTAAGAAATACACACTAGTTTAACTGCAGGGAATAGGTTGGATGCAGGAGGGAGGAATTATGGCTGTAGTAAACTAATTTAAACAAAATCATTGTAATTGCCTCTTTTTGGCCTGTCAATGACTAAGCTGATGTGCAAGTGTTGGAAAGGATGGAGCTGAGGCCTTTGTTTTCATGTCTGGTTTGATAATAGTCCTCATCAGGTGCCTTGACCCTTCACCTTTGGGGAAAAGCAGCTCTCAACCATTTTCACAACTGCTGAACAGATGATGGAAATTGTATATATGATGCATGATTTTTTGTCAGCCTCCAGCTTGACACTGTGAGTGTTTTTGCCCATTCCCCCCCATCTCCTGCTCCCAGTGGTCACTGTTACCATGGTGTTTCTTCCTTGTGAAGGGAATTCCTGCTTCCTCACACAAATGAAAGGCAGGGTGAATTTTCCTGACCACCACAAGCAGTGATACAGGCTCATGCCACTCTGGGAAATGCTTTGCATGGGAGGCCGGTTGCACTTGCAGTTCTGTGAGTTCTTGTGCATCCTGAAGGATTTCTAAATCAGTTTTGCATGAACCCATCTCAACTCTCATTTCTGGTCCTAGGCCAGAAAGTTTTAATTAATTTTATTGTTTTCAGTTGTATCATACTACCTTGGTTTATTGCTGCCTGAGCATGATAGGCAGGAGAAAATTTGAAATGTCTGCAGGAAACATTGGGCAGCTGAAGGAGGGAGCACAGAGCAGCTGCTTGGAACAAGCCTATTGTTAATTGTTTCCACTTGTTCTCTGGGATTATTCATATTTGGCATCAGCTGCTGCACTAAACATTTATTTGATGCCTTTACAATCGTAAATTAATGGTCCTTAATGTGTTATGACAAGATGATTTGAAAGACTCTGTTTGCATGTAAGGCATGGGGGTGTTTTTTTTTCTTTCTCCCAAATCTTCCTCTTGCCCTCTCAGCTGGTGAAGAGGACTCAGCAGTGGCCTGAGAGCACACTGGCTGAGGAGCTTCCTGGCTCATGGGGAGCTGTAGGGCTCCAGTATCAGCAGAACTCTTGATATTCATGGAAATGCTCTCTCAGTGGGGGCCTGAAGAAGGAATCGCAGCTGTGGTTCATGGAGATCTCCCATGCTCCTGTCCACATTGCCAACGGGCTGGATGGGACAGGGGAGAAAGCCTAAAGCTCCAGGGGATGATTGATAATTTCGGTCTAACAAGCCCATAGGACATGGAGTTAGATATTGACAGTGGAGCCACCCAATACCTGTGTGCACACTGGGGATATTCCTAGGCTATTGAATTGCAAAATTCAAGTTACCACAGACCAATACCTTCTTTGTACTTGGTTACTGCCTGCCCGCCGATGGAAGGTAACCTAAACCACCCTGCAGTGATTATTTGGATTTGCCCAGCCACACCCTCAAATTCTTTCATGGCCTAATGATAAAAATGTAAGAAAATGGGACCATAGCTGAGCTTTCTAGAGCTGGAGAAGAGGGACTGCAGTGAAAGCAGGTGAACTGGAACTTAATGGCTATCTTGAATGTCCGCACCACTGAAGATGCTCAGATCTCCTGTGCAGCAAGAGCTGACTCTACGCTCTGTCACAGCCCTGTACCGAGCCCCAGCTGGGAGGCTTAACAGATGGCATTTTTGGGTTTAGCTTCATACCTGTGAGTCACAAGTCAAAGGGTTGGCTTCTCCTCCTGACCCCAGCCAAACTCCCTCTGTCCCTCACTCTGGGCTCTGTCACAGCTCCCGGTTCCCCTCTCCGAAGCCAGTTAGGGCTCTGCCTTGAGATCAGAAAACTCTTGTGGTTAACAGCTAATGACTGTAATTCCTGTACGGAGCCGGGGTGCTGTGTGGCTGCCAAGGAGCACAAACTGCCAGCAGTGTTCACACGGCGGTTGAGCACCCAGAGACAGGGAGACGGGGATCGGACGTGGTGCTTGAGAGAAGCCAGCTGGAATTCAGGCATGATTTTATTTGTTGCTACTTGGTTATACACCCTGTGAAGCCAGAGGGCTAAAATGGAAGTGGAAACTCTTATTAAAGGGGAACTGCCATCAACTTTCGTGGCCTAGGGAAACAGTTCCTCGGTTCTTTTTGCTGCCCCCAAAAGGGACCTGTGAAGTTCATGTTCAGCTTTTTTTTTTTTAATGGGAGTGTTTTGTGTGTGCCAATTACCAGTGCAGTCCCCATCTCTTTGGAAAACACCACCTCATGGGACCTGTGATTGAGTGGGTGTCTTTTATTTGCCTACTTGTATGCAGCCCTGAAGTTTTCTGCTGAGCCCTACAGAGACTGAACAAAACTGTTAAAGGTCTGAATTGCACGTGGCCTATTAGCCAAGCTCTGTGCTCCCCTGAAGGTCCAGAAATGATCCCTTCTGTTCCTTGCATGCAGACAGGCACAGGCTCTGCTCCTGCAGCCTGTCTCCACACGGCAATGGGAAAGGATTGCTTGCAATTCTCCCGCTCTCTGCCTGGAGAAGGGAGAGAGGAAAGCTGGTCGTGTTGGAACAGGAGCAGCAAAATTAACAGTGCATTGTTGTCAGGGAACAAAAAAATAATAATAACTTCTTCTGGCAAGAGCAGGGCTGGGGTGGAGGTTGCTGGCCCCCTGCCCTTGCTGCGGGGAGGAAAATCTAAGATAGTTAAAATAGCCAGAATCGGGTTTGCTGGCACTGGGGCTTTCAAAAGAGCCTGAGAAGGGGAAAGATTGCTCTCTTGAAGTCCTCTTTCTGTTTTTCTACTGTTGCTTCCATTTCATCTTCTCTTTTCTTCTCCTACCTCCTCCCCTCTTGTTCTGACCCTGCTTTGCACTACTCCGTGCTCAGCTGGAGGTGGTGGTACACTGGCTCAGATGTAAAGAGAAGGCTGAGCCTGAATGTCCTTCCATGCACAGAAACACAGGGGACACAGGCATCCTGAGGAACCCTGTGGACAGAAGCTCCAGAAAAACAAGCACTAGATATGAGCTGGAGATGAATAGCCCAAGGATTCTCCCTTCTACGAGGATGAATGGCTTCATCCTGACTCTTCTTGCCACAGTCTCCCAATTCCTCCTGGTCCTTTCTGGACTGGAACCCACTTTACATCAGGGACTGTGAACCCTGTACAAAACAAGCTGAAAACCTTTCCATTGAAAGAAAAAATACCCCAAACACTATCTCTCTCTCTCCCTCTCCCTTTCTATCTGCCTCCCTAGGTACCTACCTCCTCTCTGTCTCCCACAAACACTGCTCTACTCCAGCTGCCAGGCTGGGCTGGAGAGATTCCATCGCCAATGGCAGAAAGCTTTCATCTCCCTGCGCAGTTTTACTCCCTCTTCTCATTAGCCTTTCATTTATTTTCCCTCTCTTTTTCTCCACCCTCTTTAGGGAACTGAGAGCTGGAAGAGCTTAGAGCCCTTCTGTGGTAGTTTGGGGATGCTGGAGGAGCCAAGCTCTGTTGAGGGACACTTAGGATGGCCGTTCCTGTCTCCTTGCAAAGCCACAGAAGTTAGGGGGCCTTGCTGGGCATGTCTCCCCTGGCCAACCCACCCTTGTGTCACGATAGTAGAACAAGCTCACTGCAGAATCAGAAACAGGTTCCTGCAATAGTGTAGCACTGTGCCCTGAATAATTATCCAGGGCTATTCTGCAGGGTTATACTGTGTAGATGTGCCTGTGGTAACAGTAAATCAGGACCTTCATTCCTATTAAAACACAGGATGAGAACAAGCTTCCTCCTCTTCTCCCTCTGCCAAGGGGCTCCTACCAGGAGTTCCCTGCCTAGGAGAGACCCAGGGAGCTCGTAATAGACCTCTGGCCCTTTTATGCTCTGCCTTATTTCAGTGCTGATGTGGCTTATTTGCTCTCCTATGACAGCATGGGATAGGGGATGAGGTCTTCATCACAGTCTTCTCTACATGTAGAAGCCTCCTGATCCGGGTGCTCCTGGCACATGCAGATTATCCATGCTCAAATCATGAGAATAACAAATAATGTGACAGAGATTCAGCTGCATCACTGATAAGCAGCTCTGCCTAATCAAACTCTTCTGCTGTTGTAGGATTTGGGATTGACCACAAAAGGAGTATTGGTGATCTGGATCACACACATCCCTACACTTCAAGAACTGAATTGTTTCAGGGTCTTTTTGTGATCATTTTCTCTAGGTAGTGAGAGAAAAGATGCAATTATTGCACTTGAAAAACAAAGGATATGTCCTTACTAAAAATCCTAAAATCTAAGAATAATTATCAGTGGTCCAGTACTACTATAGTGCTCAGATACTTGCAGTATTTTCTCTCTTCTGTTTCAGTGTAAGCAATTTGATTTACACTGCCCTTTTTTTTTGTTGCATACAACCCTGCACTGATGTGAATGACCAGGAACTGAAAGACAAGAAGTTCATCTTCCAATGCTGCACTACCAGGCTGAGACCAAAGATTGTATTTTTTATTCTACTTAACAGAGCAACTAGCATGCCCTTGTCTGCAGAGTGAAAACACCACAGGGTTTCCAATAAGCTGCCTACAGGACTGAAGTTTGGACAAGCTGTGGTATTCCTTCTGGCAACAGTAGCAGATTAATTCTTTCTGGATACTGGAATCAGGAGGATATAAACTGCTCAGTTTTTGCCAGTGTTTGTGGGTAATTATTTGCTCTTTTGAGTTACATGCAAGTAAAACATTAGATAACCGAATCCTCATGAGGCTTGGAAACAGGTCCTTAAATGACCTCCAAGCTCAGGGTTTAAAGAAGAGACCTCAAGCAACTGTCCAAGAGATAAGATCGGCTCATGGGTTTCTTACTGGACTGACAAACTTATCACTCCTCACATGCAAATCCCCTGAGTGCAGAGAGGTGGGTAGGACATGACTCAGACCTGAGGGAGCTTTTTTTTTGTCTAAGATGGGAATTAAAGGGTTGGCTTAGAGGTGTCTCCTTAGCGAATGATCAGTGTGGCTTATTTTACCTTAAAACAGGACAGCCTCAGAGCATGGCTTTGTAGGGCTGCAGCCACACTGGGGTGGAAGTTTTGCCTGCTGCCTGCAGCACAGGGAAGGTTGAGTTTGCCACAGGGTACATGGGTGCAAGGTGGAGCTCAGCAGATTGAGGGGAGCTAGCCTGGTGTCCCGATAGCCATTTCTGGTCCACATCACACTGAGAAGGTGGGGGTCTTCTCAAATAGGGTCCCTGAGGGCACCTCTCCATGGAAGCTGGCATTTGTGCAAGCTGCTTGTGCATGGATGTTTGGACTGTGTGGGAAAGTCGGATGCAGAGCAATGCCCTGACCTGCCTAAAAAGCTCCTGACAGTGGAGACAGCTACAACTGGGGTAGCAGTGGTCACAGCTAGCTGACATCTCCAGGTGTATCTCTGTGGTACCGCGTAGAGGCACCCTATGAATCTGTTCCACCCAGGAGGATTTCAGTGTTTCAGCAAAAGGATTTCTTTCTAAGCACTCCCCTCCTAGCCAGCTGTAGAGGACTGCCAGAGAGCCATCACATCAGCAGTAATATGTGAGGGCTGCACTAGCCTTTGCATTGCATCCAGTTCCCTTCTCAGCTGAGAGCATGCTTCTATCCCACTGCAGTAGGTGAACTGCTTTTATCATCTGCAGGAGATCAAAGTCATGCAATTAATCCTCTCCCATACTCAGGCTCTGTGCCCTCCCTTCCCTCTTCTCCCAGGAGCTGATGGCGTGAAGGGCTCGGCACAGCTTTCCTTGCCAGACTGGCCCAATGTCAGCTCTGCTGGGATAGTTTGAGGAAGCTGTTTACACAAAACATCAGCGGGTTTTTGATGGCTCTGAGAGATCTGGTAATTAATCCTCAGATGAAAGATACAGTCCAGGAAGATGGCAGAAGAGGCTTACTACTCTTAGTGCATTAACAGTGCTGGAGAATGGGTGGAGCCTTTAAATGCAGAGGGATTCATTTTCATTAATCCTGCCTTGGTCTGTCTCTGGAACAGGTAGTCACCTCCAGAAGGGTGTTTCCTGGCTCGGGCTCTGCAAGCAGGCAGGTACTTATAAGGGGGAAGATTAAAAGCAACTGCTTGGTTCTGTTTAGGGGTTTGTAAGGAGCACATTCGTGTCATTCTGAGAGCTGCCTGGATGCAAATAGCAGCCCTCAGGTTGAGGGTTTCAATCCTCACCCTCCCTGCAGAGTCTGTATGGAGACTGGGACTTGTGCAGGAGGGAGGTGTGACAAAGGCAGCTGTGTGGGCTGTTCCTATTGAATATGTAACAACCTCTGGGCGCTTGGAAGCCTCAAAAACAGATGCTGAGTTGGGTCAGTCTTTCTTACCTGTAATGACGTTAATGGTGAAGAGCCCTTGAGGATTTCCAGTTAGGATGTGAAAAGTAAGTTTTCCCTCTGAGCTGGAGTCTGGATCCAAGGCATCAAGCTGAAGGACAGACGTGTTTGGTGGGGAATTCTCTATCACTGAGGCATAGAAGACAGGTCTGGACATCTGAGGGGGGTTGTCATTGGTGTCAGTGACTTCAATATAAATTTCAGTCACAGAAGACAGTGGAATTGTTCCCAAGTCAAGAGCTAGCACTGTCAGCCAGTAGTGAGACATGCCTTCCCGGTCCAGTGGTCCTATGGTCCGGATGGTGCCTAGAAGAATGACAGAAAGTGCTTGTGAGGGATTTAAGGAACTCAGACCACTTTGTCCTTAATGCCAGACCGGTTTGTGCCTCTGGTCTGTGTCCTGGTCTTTGCTGCAGATATAAACTCTGGCACCAGCCTTGTATGTCTGTGAGACTGTGTGGAAGGTGAGGGCTAGCTTGTGCTGAGGGTAATTTGGTACACAAGCGAAAGGGAAGACCTTGGTAAACAAGTAAAAGGGAAGACTTTGAGGAGGTAGGGAGAGAGACACTGATTTTCCATTATTTTAAGGTAACAAGCCTTGCTTGCTCCTCCACAGACACAGGGATGCACATTGCATATCATTGCACAAGCAAGAAAGATTTGGATGCATGGAACTTGGTAAATAGAGACAACATAGAAATGCCCTGTTGGGTCTAAAATCAGGCCAAACACCACATAGTTTAAGCTTTCACTGTACCCCATAGAACTGAGCTGTCATTACCTGTGTCCTTTTCAATGTGGAAGACGGACAGGCCAGTGCCCTCCCGGAGGAAATATTGAACCTCTCCATCTTTCCCCTTATCGATATCTTTTGCTGTCACCATCATCACTGATGTGCCCTCAGGGCTGTTCTCCTGCACCCAGCCTTTGAAGACAAAGGAGGCAAAGCGTGGTGGGTGCAAGTTCTCGTTGACATCAAGGATGTTCACTTCTAGGTGGCAGAGGGAGGAGCGAGACAAGGGCTTCCCACCGTCACTGACCTGCACGGTTAGATTGTAAGAGTCCTTCTTCTCATAGTCCAGCTCCTTTTCCAACCGGAGTGCCCCGGTCAGCTTATCCACATGAAACATCATCTCCTCGTCATTAATGAGGCTGTATCTCACCTCACCTCCAGAGCCAGAGTCTGGGTCAAAAGCCTCCAGAAACAGGAGAATGGTCCCCACGGGCAGGTCCTCTGGGACCTTCACGCTGTTGAGGGCTGGGAGGCACTGTGGCGTGTTGTCATTTGCATCCTCCAGAGTGACAATGAGATCTGTTACGGAGAACAGCTGGTAGCCTGTTTTGGGCTGGTCCCTAGCTTCTATTTTCAGCACATAGCAAGGCCACAATTCTCTATCCAGGGGACCTGTAACTGTCACTTCTCCAGTGACACTGTTAATGACAAACTTATCAGTTGGGGTTAGGAGGGAATATTTTACTCTCCCGTTGTCATCTGTATCAGCATCTTCTGCTTTCAGTTGAGCTATTGTTGTCCCTATTGCTACATATTCTGGTATTGCCACCCAGTAGGCACCTTGTGGGAATTTAGGAGTGTTATCATTGGTATCCAACACATTCACAGCCAAGAGTTTCCAAGCTGATTTTTGTGGTGTGCCAAGGTCGTACACAGTAATGTTAAGAATGTAGAAGCTGGTTCGTTCATGATCTAGAGGAGAAAGGACTTGAAGGAGACCCAGTTCCATGTCAATGGTAAAGCAACTGTCGTCATTTCCATTTGAGATCACGTAGACCAGTTTTCCATTAAAACCAGTATCAGGATCAATAGCTGAAAGGTCAGCAACAGTTGAGTTGATGGGAACAGTCTCTATGATATCAATGGATCGTGGAAAGCTCTCATCAAACTTTGGAGTGTTATGGTTTATTAGGTGCAAGGTCAGGGATGTTTCAGCATCCTGCCCGATGCCTTGAGACTGGGATTCCATGGAGTGTATGATCGTTTCAGTCAGTTGCTTCAAGACTCCTGTTTCCTCACACTGCATTTTGATGGGGAGACCTTGTCCGACCACGGTGATGTTCACAGATGTTGGCAAAGCGTAGTTCTCTCCATCTGTTGCAGTTATTCTCAAAGAGTAGAAAAGTGGCTGTTCAGAAGGAAGGTCTCTCAGGGATATTCTGAGGGATATCACTCCAGAAATGGGGCTCAGTTCAAAGTGCCGTAACTCATTGCCAGACAGGATTTCGTATTTGATACGCTGCAGCTCGTCGCTGTCGATTGCAGAGACTGTGGCTACAGGGTTCCCAACAGGGAAGTCACGTGGGATGGTGCCACTGCAGCTCGCCTTTTCAAACACAGGGGCATTGTCATTGACATTGCTCAGCATGAGGGAGACATACACCTCCGTTTCACGGCGGAAAGGTGAGCCCCAGTCTGACGCCCACACCCGCAGATAATACCACCTCTGCATCAACTCGTAGTCCATTGACTTGGAGGTGGAAATGACGCCAGAGTAGGGGTCAATGACAAAGGGAACCGATTTCTGGTTGGCTATGGTGTAGGTGACAAAGCCATTGTCTCCTACATCTTCATCTGTAGCCCTTACTGTTAAGACACTGGTACCAGGAGGAACATTTTCATCAAAGGCCCCATGGTATGACGTGTGACTAAAACTCGGGGCGTGATTGTTGCAGTCAGTGATTTCAATGACAACAGTTGTGAATGTGTGACTCTTATTGGTTGTAACTTCAAGCTCAAAACGAGACTGCTCACGGAAGTTCATTGCTCTGGCTGTAGTTATCAGTCCAGTGTGAGGATTGATTTTAAAGCTTGTGCTGTCAGAAGTAGGTCGCAAAATGTACTTAAGCTTTGGGAAGGGTGGTGTGAGCTTCACCATAACAACTTGGCTTCCAGCTGGGGAGAATTCACTGATCTGGACCCGATACACTTCTTTTTCAAACTTGGCAGAGACATACTTGGAGGGAGGTATATGGATCACTCTAATAGGAGAGAACAGCGGTGGCTTGCCCTTGTCCTTGGCTTGCAGACTGAGGTTGAAACCAAATGGGTAAAGTAGCCAGTTGATCTCTTTGGTTGACACAATCATGAACTCAGTGCTCCCAAAGTAGGACTTGATGGCTTTGAAATGTCTTCCCGGATCTCCATCCACAATGTCAGTCAAATCTATCCCTGCTTCTGAGTCACCACTTTCTACAGACAGAGTTGCATAGAGAAAGTCTTCAGCTGAGTCAGGCGGTGTCACTTTCACGGAGGAGATAGAGGGGGGTTTCCTAGCAGATGGCTCCACTTGGATCATGAGATTAGCCAGGTTCCCAAAGCTATTCCCTTCTGTGATCTTTCTCATTCTGTCCACAGCCAAAACCTGGAGGTGGTGCCTGCCTCGATGGGTGCTGTTCAGCCTACCCGTGGTCATAACTGCTCCCGTGGTGGGGTGGACGGTGAATAGGTCGGACTTGGTGTTGAGGGCATAGTAGAACTCAGCGTTTTGTCCAGCATCAGCATCAGTGGCACTGAGTGTGCTGACCACTGCTTTCAGAGGAGTGTCTTCTCTGATGGAGACTTTGTAGGAGGGGGGTGAAAAGAGAGGTTTCAAGTCATTTCTGTCCAGAATATGGATCAAGACTTTGGCCCAGGCTTCATAGGCCAACGTGCTCTCTGTGGCCTTGATTATTAACATGTAACTGTCTTTGACCTCCCGGTTTAAAAGTGCTGTGTTGCTGCTCCTGGTTCTTATCCTCAAGAAGCAGAAATCCCCAATCACATGCTCCTCTGTTTTAAAGAGACCACTGCTGTCTCCAGAGGCTATTCTGTACCTGATGTCCCACTCAGGGTCTGTCTTGTAAATACCCATTTTGACGTAGCTCTCCACGTAGGTCTTGGGGGCTGAATTCTCGTAGATGGTGGCATTGTAGAAGTAGTGAGTGAAGTGCAGGGGGGACGTGTTGCCTTTCTCACAGCTTGCCTTGTGAACCACACAGTGCATCAGGAAAACAGCAAAACTTAGGAATTGCCTCTTGATAGTGACTTCCATGGTGTGGTGTCTCCTTGGGTCCTACAGGAATCAAAGGAAGACATTCTTATTAAGGCCAGTGTGTTACAAAAAAAAGTCCCCATGGGCACAGCCTCACCTCCCTGTTCTCTCTACCCCGACCTTTGCTAACGGGGGTGTTAGCTCAGGTTTTTTTCCTTCTGTCCCATAGGGAGACCTGTCCTCCCACATCCACATGTGTCCCAGATCCATTCATTTTCACTCTTTCAGCTTTTGCCCTTACAGAGGGCAAAACATGAAAAGCCATGACTTCCTATTCTTCAAGCAATCTCTCCCTTCCTTTATTCTGCCTTCTCCCTAGTCAAACGTCATATATGAACTCTCCACCTCCAATCCAAACCTCACTTCTGTTTGGTTTCTCCATCCTCCCTTCTCCATCTTAACCCCTCTCTCCACACAAGTTCTTGCAAAGCATTTTTAAGAGCCAATATGCAAACTGGGATTTGATGTCTCTCCCATGGCCTTCCTCATTCCCTCCTACAACAATCTGTTCTTCCCCACCACGGATGCCCTGTGACAGCTTTAGCCCAGGTCCTAGTCAAGTTGTAACCCAGTTACCGCGACGTTCTTCTAACTCGCAGGTCCGACCTGGTCTGCCTCCTCTGTGTTGCTTGAAAGAGCAGATTTCTAGCAAGACACTTTGACCATGTCACCCTCAGCCATTGAGTAACATCTCTGGTTCCTCCCTTCTCACCACAAAGCCCCAGGGTCATGATTCTTGTGGACGATCTGCCATCCATGACCACTCACCATCAACTTCCTTTTCGAAGGACTCCTGAACATTTGCAGCTCCATGATATATCTGTGCGAACCAGGTGTCTCAAAGAAGGAACTGGGGAGCACGTATGTGATTAGCAAAGATTTAACTTTATTAGTGAGCTTTGTGGAGCTTGTTAAAGGACCAAGGCCTGTTCTTTTCAAAAGCTAGGTGCGTGCTGCTGTGTGTGCATTTAGGGGTTGAAACCAGGGATAAGCTAAATATAGGTGCATATATTTCCCCTAGATATCCCTGGAGATCTTTATCTAGAACTGTTTCTTCCTCTTTTAAATTTAAATTATATATCAAGTACCTGCCAGTCATTTGGCACATTCCTAGTTTAAACAGGGAAGACTTGTTTTTCCAGACACTTTTTCAAGACTCATCTCTTTAAAAGCCAGAAGTAGTTCAATTTATAAGTCAGGTTGAATGTTAGGAACGAATTATTGGAGCCTAGCTAACAACATGTGTCATATTGTCTCACTGAGATGCTTAATTACTGATAAATACAAAGCTGTAAAATTGATACTTCCTTCAAATCCATTTTGCTTGGTAAACAGATGCCAGTAAAACAAGGAACCTGCCTGCTCTGGTCATTCTTTTTTGAAACAAATGGTCTGAAGCAGAATTGCAGCCTAAGTCACTAGGAAGTGAAGCCACCAGAATTTGCAGAGAAGCAAGCACAGTGTGAATTTCCCACACCTGACAAAATTCAGACTCATTTTTTATGACATCATTTCACTTCTAGGAAGTAAAATGTAGTGCTAAATGCAGAGCAAATGAGAGAAAACCTTTGAAGGACAGGGCTAGGTGATCCAGAAAGGCATGCAGTTCCTTCTCAGAAGTTGAAAACCATGTTCTTAAAAGCTCTGCTTGTTACTTAACAGCCTTTAAGAGTTTTGCAGCATGTAAGGACTTGCCTGGAGCTGCTCCCTTCCAACATTTTCAACTGCTGAACCTGGAGAGGTGTATGCATGCGGCGTGCCGTGTGTCTGTGAGGACTGTGGAGCAGGAAAAGCCACATACAATTCAGGATAGAGTAAGCCAGCAGAATGAAACACCAGCAAACACTAGAGCTGCTCCATGAACAGCAGGATTAATGAAGACAATCGCTTTGTATCTGGGCTAATTGACTTTTTAATTGAATTGCACTGAAATGGCAATGTGAACTCATCTCTTGTAAGACATCAGAGAACCCACAAGCCGGAGACGTTATGAACTCCACAACCACAAGAAAAGCTGGAGCTAGAGCACATGCCTTCTTGGGCACCAGCAACTCAATATGTGAGGATAACCTTGAGCAAGGAGTCGGTTTTCTGGTGTTTAGCAAGATGCAAACTTTCTTCTGAATCTCTCCTGGAATGTCCTTAACCTCACTCTTGCCTGTAGATTTCCTGACATCTAAGAGCTTCGCTTAGATTGATGTTTTTTTCCTCTGTGGGGGCATTAGCAGGGTTTGACTCCTCTGTCCAGCTAATTATTTTGCAAAACTTGTCATGACCTCATATTTCTGAGAGCTTTGGTCTCAATTACAAGCTGGGCTGAAAGCAATCAATGGCTTCAGCAGTTATTATGAGGGTTGGAGAGTGACTGTGCACGTGGGGCATGAGGCAGAAGCCTCATTTCCACTGGAAACGATCTGAAACATTGAAAGGCACAGCTAAAATTTTGGGATAATTTTATAGGAAGCATCACAAGCAGCTTTTGAACTCTTAAGAGATTCTCTTTTTTGCAGGACCCACATCCAAAACCCCAACATTAGCACAGAGACCCTGTTGTGTCCCCTGACAGCAAATGTCTGTGCTCTGAGATGTGCTGTTCCATCTCCTTTATTAGTGCATGTGTATCTGCTTGGACAATCTCTGTATCAGTACTGCTGGGAAT
Organism: Zapornia atra; assembly: GCA_013400835.1. Classification (NCBI taxonomy): domain Eukaryota; kingdom Metazoa; phylum Chordata; class Aves; order Gruiformes; family Rallidae; genus Zapornia; species Zapornia atra. The sequence continues at coordinate 39,241 of VZTU01002442.1, read as the reverse complement.
TCCCATCACTGTTGACACAGTTCCACACAAGCTTGTGTTTTCCTTCTCTTAGTTTATCCTTGGGTAAAAGAATGAGATGGAGAGGGTTGGGGAACCTAGTGTCCTTTAAGAGTTGGCCTTTTCCAGATGAGTGTCCTGGGGCTTCCAGGAGTGCTTGCAACTTCCCACCCTGGCACTGGAAACCATCACCTGCTACTGGTATCCCTGTTTCTTCCTTAGTGGGTTGCACTGGGAAACACTAGTGCACTGGATGTCCTGTTTCTCTGGCATGGTTTTAATTTCATTTGAAGAGGAATAGATCTCCCAGGAGATAAATGTGCAGACCCTGCTCTGTCTCCTGCTTCTGGGATCATTTACACTGCATTCACAATACAAGACCATCCAGAAGCAGGGCTGGGACATTTCCAAAGGCCATGGTGAAGCTCAACAGAAAAATGTGGTACAGTGCTCTGAACAGAGAGCCAGTCTGCCTAACTACTGCCTTGTCTCAGCTCTGGGGAAAGCCCCCCTGGAACCACCCCTGTAAGGTGTTGGTAACGAACTAGCAGAAATGATGTGGGTCTCTGTGACTCTCATTCTGTGGGTGGGGGAGCTGTGTATAATGTGGAAGTGCCATATAGTTGATTTACTAGCCTTAAGACCCCTTGGTGGCTGCCAAGGAGGGTAGCACTGCCAAGCTCAAGGGTCCCTGCAACAGAGCTCAAGGATGTCCATGTTGGAACCAGGTGAAATCCACTGTGCCTGCAACAGATTTTCCTGTAGATTGGGATAGATATTTTCCCTGTTTTTCTGAGCTGTGACACACCATGTCCTTGTGCTGACAGTAATTAGTGAGTGACCCAGGGAGGTTGTGGAGTCTCCATCTCTGGAGATATTCAAGACCCATCTGGACGCTGACCTGTGTGACCTGTCCTAGGGACCCTGCTTTGGCAGGGGGGTTGGACTAGATGATCTCTTGAGGTGCCTTCCAACCCCTACAGTTCTGTGATTCTGTGATCCATGGGACTGTAGCAAGAACCATGCCCAGGTCAGGGTTGCCAGGTCAGCTGCAAGCACTAAATGCTTAAACCACCTCACCTGCCCCTGGTCCCTCATCTCACTGGCTCAGTTATTTCTCCTCCTGAAAGCTCTCTGTATCTCTTTTTCATGGCTTTCCCTAGGCACAGATGCCCTCCTGGAGCTGGTTGCAGGTGAGAAAGCAAATGCGTTGGAGAAACCCCATGGGATGGGATGGAGCAAGGAAGGTAAAGCGTACCCCTGACCCAGGGAAATACCAAAGCTTCATTATGTAGTGATTCAACCTCTTTTCCTAATCAGCAGATGAGGATCAGAGAGCCTTGAGGGGCTTCGCCCTCAGCCCTTCTAGATGCAAAGTGCCAGCAGAGCAGTAAACACGCGGTGTATCTCTAATCAGAGCCCAAGCGCGCGTCTCAATTTAACAGCCAAATTGGGAGCCTCTCTCCCAGGCATGCCCAAATCTGCTGGTGCAGAGTGAAGGAACAAGCACGGTGCTAAGGTTCAAAGTGTGTGCGTG
>VZTU01002442.1:9300-37699 GCA_013400835.1 Zapornia atra | reverse complement strand
GGGGAATCCGTGTAGGGCATGGCTACTCTGGATAGTTGGCGTGAGCGGCTGGGGGGATGGCCTGGGGGAGACCCCTCTGAGGGCTCCTGCTGGGGGTCTCCTGCCATGTGCAGGCTGCTGTGTCTGTTGGTGGTATTGCAGAGAAGTGCTGCAGACTGCTAGGAATCAGGTGTGGCCCCAGCCCCACCTTTTGATTCCCTTCAAGAGAAGCATTTAAAAGCAAGAAAGACCCAAAACACAAAACAAGGTGAGTGCTGAGTGCACCAGGAGCAGCATTCCCCTTGCGAGCTGCGGTGGGGGCTTGGCCCACAGTTTTGAGATCAGAAGATTAGAGGAAAATCATCTTTTTTATGGGAAAAGAAAGACAACTCTTTCATCTCTTTTACCAGCACACATCCCAAACTCACTCTCTTTCATGGTCTCCCCCCCCTAGTTCCTTATTCTCTCTCCCTTTTTTTTTCTTCACTACAGGAAACTCTCTCTCCCTCAGGATAGGTACTGATCAAAACCATCCCCAGTCACATCAGGGTCTTTGTTGGAGGTTACAAGCACTAGGGGGTGGAGGGAAGAAGGGAGATGCACTTGGTTGTTCAAATAATCAATAATGGGGATGCTTAACAGTGGCTCTGAAATTCAGTGGTTGTTAGAAAACAGCAAAGAAGTAAATCATGTGAGATGGTGGGCACAAGGCTTTGGGAAAGTGGAGTTGGGACTCTTCTCCTGGATTGGGTGGCAGCTGAGCTAACGAGGTTCAGCTACAGTTGGGGCAGTGTCCTCACAGCTGCTTGCCAAATAGGATCAACCAGAAAGCAGTCCCTGGATTTTTAACATTGGGAGGTCACAGTTTAAAAGCTGTGCTTCTCATACAGGTATTGAGCCATGTCTGTGAGATCTTTTCATCCCCTGCACAGGAGCCAGGCTGCTTGGTTCATGTTTGCCCTCTCCTCTGCGGCAGCGATGCTGATGGCAATTAGATCCTTCTCCATGTGGTGCCTTGCTGGGTTTTGGTGAGTTAGCTGGCAAAGCTGGGCCTGTGGGGTTTGAATTCTGTGAGGAGACAGGTATGTTTCAAACTGTTTTATTGGACTTTGAAAACAAACCAACCCATCCCTATCCCAAGCCATGGTGTGGAGCCATGATCTTGTCAGTGGTTCTCTGAATGGGATGCTGAATCCAGGCTAGTGGCTGGTGCTGTCTTTGGAGAGCCTGCTTCTGCATTCAATTGTGCAGTCTCTGCTTGGTTTTGCAGCAAAGCAGAAGAAATACATCCTGGAGGTACTACACCAAGCCAGAAAACTAATGAAAAGAACCCTTGAAGTTATGGTGTTTCCTTCCTCAACATATCTTGGGGTTTTCCAGTGCCTGTGGATGGTTTTCTTAGGGCTGATGTTTGCAGAACTGTTTTGCACAGCCTGTTTGGGGGCTGTGTTAGTGTGGGTACAGCTTTTTGCTGGACTTGCAGATTCCACCAGGGCACAGTCAGGCTGTTCCTTCCCCATCCCAACTTTCCTGTCTCCGAATAGCTTGGATAGACCTTTGGGAATTGTTTCCAGATTGCTGGCCAGGCTGGAGTTAGGCAGTATTTAAAACCTGGTGCCATGTCCATTTCACAGCCCAGGCCTGCCCTTGCTCAGAGTGACCTGTGAAATGCTGTTCTTGCACAGCAAGTGGCCCGTGGGCAATGCTGAGCCCCTGTGCTGTAACGATGTCCTGGTTCAGCTCTGTTCCTGGCAGTAAAGTGGCTGCATGCTGACAGGGTGGGCTGTGCTGGCACCTCTGCTGCAGAGCCATGGAAAGCCATGGGATTAGGGAGTGTGGGACAGTGACTCTCACTTGGACTGCTCTGCTGAGCAGGACAGCATAGTCCTAGGAGCACCATGGAGATGTTCCTCCCCTTGTCTGCCAGCTGGGCCAGGCAGGGGCTTGTACCCTGGGGAGTTTGGGCACCCTGGGGGCTCTGCCTCTAAGGGAACAGAGACTCTCTGAAGGAATTTAGGACTATGAGTCATTGACTTGTGTGGGGCAATCTGTGTCCCAGGTCAGTAGGCTCAGCATGGTGCTGGGCACCCTTTTCCTCTAGCCAAGCTCTATTGCTGCAGGGGTTGGTAAAATGTGCTTTGATCTGGGGCAGTGCTGCCTTCCCTGAGCCTAGTGTGCTGCAGCCAGTGGGCCTGTGAGGGGTCCTGCTAGGAACACTGTTCAGGGCTGACAGTGGGAGCATGGTGGGACACTGTCCCAGAGCAGTGAAGGCAGATGTGCAAGACATGGGGTAGTTGCACAGGAGAGTGTAGGATGGTCTTCCACGTGGGAAGGGTGGCTGGGAAGTGTTTGGTTACTCTGATGCCCAACTCCTCCCTCCCCCATAAAGCTGAATGCTTTCACTACCTGTGTCACTGTGCCAGCTGTTCACAAGTTGGATGCTCAGGTCCAGACTGGCTCTAAGGCACCTTCCTCCAGGATACCTTACTGTGACCTTCTCCAGCCAGCCACTCACCCTCCACCCCCTCAGACATCTCGCCCATTGCCCTGTCCCCATGGCTTTGTCTGTGCCCTGCTCTCTACCCCCTTCTCCACTGGATGACTACATGACTTGGCCTCCAAACCATCCTCTGTCCATGGGCAAAGCATCACCCTGTGCATGAAGATGAAGGCTTTCTCTTGTTGCCTTTCCACCTCTGATGGATGCTTCTGTCCAATGCTCTGTGAGGAACCAAGGGGGAGCCTGGTTTTGTCCTGCTGCCAACACCTAAGCCTGGCTCAGAAAGCCCCCTCACAGAGCTGAGCTTTCTCTGTCATGGCACAGGAAAACTTGAGCAGATTTGAGCTCCCCATAGAGTCACAAGGGCCAGTGATCTTTATCTGTCTTGGCATCGCAGCATCATTGTAGAGTAAGAGTTAATCATGCAGTTCCATTGCTGTGAGACCCTCAGTAGGGAGCTGGGGTCACAGGAGGAGCTGGGTGGGGGGAGGGAGCCTTGCAGTGACAACTGCCTTGCTGCTGGCTCCTGTCCCAGAGAAAGGGAGGTTGACTTGCTTGTGCCAAGGGCAAGGGGAAGCATCCTTATGCATTATTCCTAATCCCTCTCCTCTCCCCTGAAAGGATCAGCTGCTTTTCACTCCTCCCTGCTCGCTTCCTGCCCTCCCCAGTTATTGGCAGCAGTGGGTAACTCCTGCCTGTGGTCCAGAAGCTGCCATGGCCCAGATAGTCAGGTGTTGGGGATGATGGTGCCTGTCTCCTTGGACAAGGATGGCAGCTAGGACAGCCAGGAGACAGGGAGGAAGCAGCAGATCCCAGTGGTGGCTCTGATGGGAATGTGGTATCTGTTGCCTGCAGAAAGAAACAGCCCTGGCAGCTGGCAATGGGTAGTGCCAGTGGGAATGGGGCTGGGTGGGAGCTGCTCACCAGGCAGGGTGCAAGGGGCCCAGGGACTGGGCACTGTGGTGCAGCAGCCCAAATGTGTGGGCACAAGAGTCAGCTGCTCTTGTGAGAGTGCCCCACCTCTGCTGCTGGGACTGTGCACCTCCCTCCCTGGGATTCAGGTCCCATGGAGGCTGTTAGTGCCAAGGGCTGCACACCTCCATCGCTGCAGACTTGCTGGCCCAGCAGACATGCTGTGGCCATCAGCACAGGCTGCCAGAGCCCACAAGGGATCCCAGGCTCTTTCTTGATACCTGTGTCCTGCCAAAGCTCATACTTGAGCCCTTCACATTTTCTTCATGCTTGGGATGCAAGTTATCTTCCACTGATAATCACTCATGTGTCTCCAGACCACTGGGGGAAGCTGGTGTGTGGGACCATACTGTCAGTTCTCCCTGCTACCTCTTGGATCCACTGGCCCATTGCAGCCACATTTAACCAGAGAGGTAAAGACCTGAAATGCTTTAAGTTTGCACAAGGTTGTGGAGAGCAGCAGGAGAGAGGAGAGAAATCCAAATTACGACTCCCAGCTGGTAGAAAAGGCTCTAATGTGAGCCCAACCTGATTATTAGACATCAGAGAATCCACACAAGAGAGAGCGCCCCAGGCAACCAAGCTTCATGAATTCTGCTGCTCACAAAACAGCTGTTTATTTAGGTGCTGCAAAGCTGTGAGATCCTTTCTAAGATCCCAGCACACAACTCCCATCTGACCCACCAGAGCTGCGAACTGGGCTCATCTTCCACCCCAGCTTGGAGAGAGGAGCAGCTCTGCCCAGTGTTTTAGGGGGCTCTAACCCTGAGCTGTTACAGCCTCTGAGTCCTCATGCACACCTTTGCTCAACCTGGGTATAGGCAACAAGGACGCTGGCTGCATGACCCGAGTGCTGGTAGCTCCCCAGTGCCCTTTCTGTGATTCCCTATGGGGAACACACACGTTATCCCATGAGCAGTGAAATCTGTTGGAAAGGACTCCACCACGAGCATCTTGGCATGAAGAGCTAGGCAAGGCAGCCCATGTCCTGCTGGGTGCAGGTGAGGAGACCCAGCGCTCAGCAGGACATTGACTGCTTGACTTCTCTCTGCCCTGCAGCACAGCCCTGGCCACTGTGCCTCCTGCCTCACCTTCCCTCTCCTGCCAGGCAGCTCTCATTCACCTGCAGACCTGTGCCTGCACTGCTATGTAGATCCTCTCATTTCCTTGTCCAGCACCTGCCTCACCTTCCCTCTCCTGCCAGGCAGCTCTCATTCACCCCCAGACCTGAGCCTGCACTGATACAAAGATCCTCTCATTTCCTTGCCCAGCACCCTGCTGCTCTTTCCCTTCTGGTGCCTGAAGGTGAGCATGGAGAGCAGCTTTCTGCTCTGCCTGCAGCCTCTTCCACTCTGTTGCCATCTGTCTGCCTTGTGCTGCTCCTTCCCATCCCTCTCCTGTGTTCTGAGGCAGGTGAGGACACACAGGACAGAGAATGAATGAGCTGATCGGGGCACGATCCTCCCTCTTAAAAGGATGGCTGGCCAGGATGCCAGTAGCTGTGCCACAGAAATTCCCTGCAGCAGACACTTATTGATTCCAAGGAGATTACCTGCATGCTGATAGAAAACTTTCAGCTCCCAGACCTGCCTGCCCTCAGGGAAACCTGCCTGCAGCAGCCCACCTCCTCTCCTGTATCCACAGAGCTGCACAAGCTGATGCAAAGCCTACCCCAGCCTGGGGAGCTCAGGGTTTTATTAGAGAGAAGATTAACCCCTGAGACAGGCCTGTTTGCCCAGGCTAGTCTCATTGCCACAGTGTGTCCCTGACAGGGCGCTACCTCCCGTTCTGGACTGTCTGCTGGGAACACATTTCTGAAAGCTCTTGCCATTGCAACACCTCTATGGAGCAGGCAGCCCTGCACAGACACTGCTCACAGCACCTGTGGCAACCAGAGATCAGGCTGGGCACACAGTGTCCCTGTCATCCTGAGCCATATGGAGCCTCTATACACGGCATAACCAGCCCATCCTGGGCTGCTGCAGTCACAGCACTCATCCAAGGTACAACCTGGTCAGTCTGATACAGTCCCACAACATAAGAACATCTAGAGAGCAACACTTGGCCATCTCTCTCTGTCATCTCTCCCAAAATGGCTAGATTTGATTGCTTAGTGAGGGAGCATAAGAAGATGCATGTAGCACGCTCCTCCTCCCACTTTCCAGCATCAGTGCAAGGACATAGTTCTTTTTGGGCTGTTGTGTTCAACAGCCTCCACTACAGCCATCCATCCCAAATGGATCGAAACCTTGTTTAAAGCCAAGCACACTGTTGGCCTCTGCAATATCCTGTGGCAACGTGTTCCAGAATTTAATTAGGACTTCTGTGCAGGGGGGGGAGAAAGAAATACTACTTCCTTTGGTTTGTTTCAAACCTGAGCTGCAAACCTTCCTAACAGCCCTCGCAGCCTTCCCCTCCCTGGAGCTCCTTCTTCCAAGACTTAGGAACTAAAGTTTCTTTGCTATAATAAACCAGTACCTGCCCCACTGCCAAGGAAAAAGCGTGGTTGAGAGAAAAATCACTTGCTCAGCAAATCAGCTTGCTAATAGACAATAGAACATTGGGGCTGCCAACCCAGTTGAAAAAAGAAAAAGGCTGAGGGTATTTAATCCTCTTATGCTTGTGCATGATACAGAAGAAAGCCCCCTGCTTCGTGGTGCAGCTGCACTTGCGTACTCCACACGTGGCAAAAACCAAAGCGAGGTGTGTGGAGCAGGGAGCGCTGTTCCTGCAGCATGGAGGGAGCTGGAACCATCCCCTAGGACTTGCCTTGGAGCAGTTGGCAGGAGCGTAGGATGCAAAATGCATTAATTTCTAACAGATGTTTGATTCCAGGTGTTACGCCTCCTTTGAACTCTCCCTTCGTACATGAATGATGCTTGTTTGTTTGGAGAGCTGGGAGACACACTGGTTTCTGAGAGCACTGGGGTTTGAAATGCATCCACGGTGCAAGCTGTAGCTAAGGGAAAGGCTCAGGAGAGGAGCAGACCCTGCTGCGCTCTCCCCTCCGTGGGCAGGGCAGGTGGGTTTGGAGCACGTTAGAGCATGGCAAGCAGGCAGGGAGAAGCCCAGACTGAAGCCCCTGGCTGGGTCAGAAGCCTCTAGCCTGCTCAGGCCCTTGGGAACCCCAACCACTTATCAGGCTGGCGGATGTCTCTGAACTGGTCTCGATAAGGTGAGGTGTGCTGCATATTAGGAGATGATAAGGGCACACAATGCCAAGCCCAGTGATTTTGCCTTCCCCGAATACCAAGACAGCCCAGCCTTCCTCTGGAGCCCCATACAGACTATTTGCTTTCCGTCCTGAGGCTCCGATAACCTCCCGGGTCTCTCTAGCTGACAGCCTGGAGAGCCACAGCTGGTCCCTGCGCGTCCCATGCCCGCTCTTTGTCCCCCTTGAGTGCCAGGGCAGAGGACACAGCAGGCTCTGTGCCCTCCTGCCCGGATCCAGGGCACCCTGGGCGAAGCAGGAGCCCATCGCCCGCAGCCTTGCCTGTCATGGCAAAGCCTGCCCAGCTCTGCCACCGCACTGCCCGAGTTCCCAGGCGTCCTGGAAGCCCACAGCCCTTCACAGCAGCAAACCCCAGTGATCACCAGCTTTTTTAAAGAGTTTTGTCCAAAGCAACCCCTGTCTTGTGACGGCTGATCTTTGCCCCTCTCAGCGTTGCCTTTAATTCCCCCAGGGAGGCTGATTAGCTGATAACTGCTGTTTGGAAGGGCCCGTTTGCTTCTAGTGCCCAGGCCTCCCTCCCTGTATTTTTGCCTCTTTTTCTCAGCACTGCCTATGTACAGGAGAAATAATTCCTGCGTGCCCTGAACTGGGTTTGCTCTGGGATTTAATGTTACTTTTGCCATTGGCACCTGATCACAAACCAAGCTGCATCGGAGGGAACACGCATACACTAACATACCTGCTCTGGGGTGAAGTGGGTTTGGTGGCTCCCTTCTCTGCCATGAGAAGGACCAGGGCAGGCAAGGAGCTGGGACACACCAGCGCAGCATCTACATACAGGGATCCCCAAGGCACTGCTGAGTCTGAGCTGACAATGGGAGCGGTTTAATGGGGAACACGCAGGCAGCGATCGGTACGGTACCACCTTGTCCCGGTTATTGAGGTTAAATACAGCCAACAAGTGAGCCTACAGCCAGACGCCATCACTGCTCCTGCAGCAGCACATCCATTTATTCCAGCACAGGCGTGCTCCTCGCGGGAACCCTGCCCCATGCAGACACCTGGAGTGCTTCTCTGCTCAGTCCCTCCTCGCTGGCTGAGCTCAGCACGCTGGCATCGGCGCTCGCTACGCAGAGCCCACCTGCTCACACTGGCTGCAGAGTGATTAAGTTTCTTTGCTAAGACCAGATACAAACTCCATGCAAACACAGCTGAAGCTTCTCCTTGCAAAACACCCCACACCCCCCACATCCCACCAAGCTAGGGCTGCCAGAAGGGAGGAAAAGACAAAAGGCATCCCCAAACCCTACCTTTGGGATAAGGCTGGTTCCAGTAAAAGCTACTCACATGTAACAGCAGTTTCATGGCTAAATCTCTCCATCCTCCACACCTTCTTCCATCCATGCTGTACAGGCTGCTCCCTGACTCATTTCAGCTCCCCACACCAGCCAGCAACGTGTCTTACCTGTTGCAACAGGAGAGAGACCTCTCCTGAAGTTTACTGCCTCTCCGCTCTCCTTGCAGGGAATCCTCTCCAGCAGCAGCCCCTCGCTGGCTGCTGGGGGTCCATGGCTCTTGCAAATCAGATGAGCGGGCTCAGACAAATTCCTGCAGGAAGGGATTTTGCTGGCTGAAACTCCGGCAGCACAGGTTGAGAGCAGCGAGGGAGAAAGTTGCAGGAGGTGGAACTCCCTCGCTGAAGAGCCAGCCCTTCCGTGACGGACTGGAGGAGGAGGAAGAGGAGAGGCATCGCCCGCTCCCTCACTGAAGAAGTGAACTTGTGCGTGTGTCAGAGCTGGGCAAGGACCCAAGCCTTAGAGCCAAATAATTGCAGAGCTTTTTACTGTTAGATTAACTAGTAGTGCCATGAAATCCAGGTCCTCAATGCAGGGGGGAAGGAGGGGTGGGGGGGTGGTGTGTGCAGAATATGCCAGGTAAGTCCCTCCAACACACCTGAGAAACCCAAAGATTGTTTTTAACTAGCTGCCAGGTGGGTGTTGCAAGGAGAGATGGGGAGAAGAGGGTGGGGGAAACCTGAATCTGCCCTCAGAGCAGCTGCGTGCGGAGAGGCACTTTGAAGGTTGTTGTTGTTTGTGTTGGGGGAGCCCCCAGAAACCCCAGCTGCAGCCAAAAAGCCCTGGGGTGCTCAGTGCTGTATAGGCAGAGGATGAAAAGGTGATCCTTGTCCTGAAAAGGCAGGAGGTGGGGAAAAGAAGAAGAAGGAGGTAGTGAGGAAATGCAGCAATACAGGGAGACCAAATGTCGCACCAGAGCTTTGGGGGATTTCTTGGTAAAGAAGCAGCATCCCAGCTCTGGGGATGTTGTTCAGGGTTGAACCGAGGGGATGGGGCACAGACCCTTCTGTGGGTGTTCCTTGTCACTTTGGCTAGAGCTTGGGTGGTCTGTGGGTCGCTTCAGTTCTCTCTGCCCCTTCCTCCTCCTTCCCCCCCAACCTTCAGTAAGTACTACCATACCCCCTTTAAATTGCAGTGAGGTTTGAACAGATACAGGGGTAGGTCTCAATGAGAGACATGCATGTTCAGGTTTAGGTGAAAGTTGGGTGTTTGGGGTTTTTTTCCCTCCTGTGGTATGTTTTTGCAGAGGAAATTACCATAAATCTTTCTGTATGTTTTTAGGAAAACAAAACCAAGTAAAGAATAGGTAAGCTGCTCAATTCTAAATTTGAAAGGTCTAACTAGGTACCCCCTGCTTCTTTTAAGGCTCCATAGGGGACAGTGATGGAAGTGAGCACAGAAGTAGGCAGAGGAGGGAGACAGACCCTATTAGCATCCCATTTGAGGAGGAGTGGTTGGTGCAAACTGACACCTAACTAGTCACCAGCAATTCCTCCGGGACAGCAGGTTATGAATCCTCCAGCCACACAGACAGAATCAGAGAATCATAGGGATTGGAAGGGACCTCAAGAGATCATTGGGTCCAACCCCCAGCTTTGACTACACCTTGTCTCTCAAACTAGTTGCTGATGAATTAAATCACAAGACACCAATCCTTGGAAAAATCTCTGTGATTTCATCATGGTTCAAATCTAAAAAGATGTGAGGAGGTTGAGCCATGATATATTGGACTATTTGGGGTTGTCAGTGGGGGTGAGTGAGAGTAAACTGGTAAATTCATCAGATAACAAAGTTTTCAGAGAATCAAAATTATTTATTGTTTTAGGCTAAATCTAGACCAGATCAACTGATGTATGAGAGAAGATACTTGCTTGGCATGGTGAGACTGAGTTATCTCCCCAGAGTGACCTTGAGACAGTGTTGAATTGGGAACTGACCTGTGAGCTTTTGTGCTGCAAATGTTCTCCTCACAGCATCCACTTGGATAATTGCTTTGATTTCAAGCTAGTCATGGCCTTTCAGAAATAACTGGTACTGAATGAGAAGATGGTGTGTAACCAGTTGGACTTAGATGTGCAGCTTGTCCATTTTTCCAGCTGGACTAGTGAGATTATTTGTAGGGAAACTTGCAGGGAAGTTTTGAGGAATATAAAAGTGATAGTAGAAGTAAATAGTACCTTGAAATTGCAAATTGGGTCCTCTTGAAGATGCCTCATGAGAGGAGGCCAGGTGATGAGTCAGTAGTGGCAATGGGAGGCGTGTTTGGGAGGAATGAAAGGAAAAGTTCCCTCACACGGCTGCATCTCGCAGCCGTGGAAGGCGAGAAAATCAGGTATTGGTGGCTGGGTTTCACTGGGGCTGAGGCAGGGCTCAGAACAATGCTCGTATTATATTTAGACATACCAAGGTACAAGTGAGCAAACCTCTGGCTTCAGGGCATCAGCTGATTGCTACAAGAACCAGCATTTCCCTGTGTTTGGAGCTTCTCACAGCCGGCCAGGTGCCTTGCTCCTTTCGCCTGCATCTGGAGCAGTGGGTAGCACTTTGGACTTGGGGACTTGGTCTCACCCAGAGCAGCAAGGTGTGAACCCTCAGCTAGCAAGGCCAGCAGTGCTGATGTCCTTCTTGTATTGTCTCATTGCTGTTCCAGGTGGTGCCACAGACCATCCTTCAGTCCGTTTTCCTTGCCGTGCTTTGTTGTTTGAGGAAGCTGGTGCTCATGGAAGAGCCACGTATCAGGCAGACCCCACAGAAAGGTAAGCTAGGAGTGGTTATTACCTGTCCCCCTTAAAAAACACATACACATGCCCAGTGAGTACAAAAGCTTCTGATAACTTGGCACCTTTTTGCCAGCAGATTGGCGACACCACACCAGGTCTTCCTTTCCGTAGCAGTGGCAGAGCATGGTACTAGTCTTGTTGGCTGCAGGGAAATTAGTTTCAGGTCTCAGAGAAGATGTTTCTTCCTAGCTATGGAGCAAAGGAACATAGTAGCCAAACAGGTGTAGTTGGGGAAAAAACAAATAAGCTTTTTGGGGACACAAGTGAAGGAGGACTTGGTTGTCCAAAGGTCTGTCTGTCTTTCCAAATGCTCCAGATGGTTAAATAAGAAATACTGCTTTTCCTAGTTAAATCGTGGCATTGGAGTGAGCAGCACTCCAGCTATGGACAAGATACCCCCAAAGCCTCAGATTATAGTTAGCTACCATCCTAAGATGGACTCTTGCCTTCCATACAAAGGCAAAAGTGGGCTGTTAGAGCCTATTTGGATTGGTCACTATCCCGGTGATCAGGAAGGGAAGGAAGCACAGGAGAACTTCTCCTGAGGCTCAGCTGTTAGTTCTCTCTCAGGGATGGGTGAGAGCCTGGGCTTGGTGAGTACTGTCTGGCTTTGCCCTCTCAGATCTCCTACTCATCTTGAAGTCAGGCTGGGTTGAGAAGAAAAGTGTCATGTTTGTCCCAAGGAGCAACTCTCACTCCTGCAGAAAGGGGCAAGTTGCAGAATTAGCTGTGGTGGCAAGTGGAGGGCATTGGCTTGGCTGGGGGGAGCTGCACCAGGAGGAAAGAAAGAAGATGGAGCCATGCATGACGCCTGGCTTTGCCCTGAGTGCTGCTTCACACCACTCAGTCAATCAAACAAGCCAACAAAAGCTCTGTAAGCTGGTGTCAACATTTCATGCTGCCACGTGCTGGGATCTCGCCCTGTCAGATGCAACGGGCCCTTTTTCAGGGCGTGGGGAATGTCAGAGCTCCATCACTTGCCTGGCAAGGACACTCCTTTCTCCCTAATCATGGGGAGAGATTTCATTTCCTGGTCCCGCCCAAGATCTCCATTTGATAAAGCTGAGGTTCTGCTGTGGGTTACCTAGACACAAGGAGTTTTGCAGAGAAGCAGCATGTTCAGGCTCGGGTACGGAAATCACCACGAGCCTCTCTGGATAGACAAGAAACACTTACAGGGGCCTCGCTGCCAATGGCTATACCTACTCACTGCCCTGGGGACCAGCTCTGCCTGCCTCCTGAACACATGCCTGCAGGCCTGTCTTGCTGCTCATCCTCCTAAACACATTCCCTTCTTGGCCAACACTTGCAACTCTCCCCACTGGAGCATTGCTCTGTGGACCTGGAGGTCAGGGCAGTGCTGTTGAGATGTGGCACTGGGGTGTTTGCCCAAACCCTCCTGCCCTCAGAAACAAGACACAATGGTGCAAGACCCTTTATCATCACAGTTGGGGGTCTGGCACTCTTTAAGCGAGCTGAGGACTGAAATGCCTGGGCTGTTGCTGTGAGGGTGGGCACCCAGCCTTGTGGTGGGCACTTCCTAAGCAGTCCCAGCTCCACTTGCTCTCCCATGGTGCCTGACCAGATTTATCAGGGCACCTCCAAATCTGCAGCAAACACCTGCTCACTGGTGTGCTGAGCTCTGACAGCCCCAAGGCAGAGTCGGGGCAGACAGTGTTACCTCTCAGAGGGACAAACAACTTCTGTTCCCCCTTTGCAAAAAGGAGAGCGGGTCTGCAGGTCTGCCCTTTGAGCCTCAGCATCTGCTGAGCTGCTCCGTGGGTATGTTTGCAGGGCAGCGTGCAGGGACTTGCAAGGGAAGGGGCGATTATCTCCCTGGAACAACAGCAGCATTTTCCCCAACAAGCGGGAGCGTGTGTGCTGGGGGAGGGGAGGATCCAGCCCTGTGCAGGAATCGCTCCCTGTGCTTCTGTGTGCACTGCAACCTCCTTGACCAGCGCCGATACCAACCCTCCATCAAGCTGCTCCAATGAGTCAGGATCGCTCCTGTGGAGCTGCAAAGCACTGTGCAGCTCCCAGCCAGGCAGAGCGTGGGGGGAGCGAGGTGGGTGCTGTCTGCAGAGAGGGACAGGTGGGTTGCATCTCTCTCATCTTCTTGAAACCTCTCCTCAGCTGCACAGGGTGCATCCCTCTCTCCCTTTTCAGTGGACCCTCCGAGTGGTAACCAAAGCCCTTGAACCACATCTCTGTGTGCAAATCTGATTCTTACTCTGAGGCTCACCCTCTTATCCCCAATACAAATTTGAACTGGGATTTCTTTAGAGCAGCTACAGGTTATCCTGGCCTGAGGTCCAAGAGGAACCCATTGATAGGTGGTTTTGGAGCTGGTGCAATGCAAACACCACCCCCGCCTCCCCCCCCTGGTGTCCCCAGCATCCAGTGCAGGCTCCACTAAGACATCTTTGGCTTTTGAGGCTGAATTCTGGGTAGTCCCTACCCTTACATGCATTGGAAGGCATCACCACAGAGGTCGTGCTGGAATCAGGCCCTTGTTCTCTATGGTGTTCCACAGGGCTGTTGCATGGATCAAACACAATGGATTTCTAAGGGTGAAGGACATGAGGTTGTTGACAGTGTTGGACTGGACTCCAATAGTCTTGGGCCTTATGTGGGCTCACAACCACTGCTGTGCCATGCTCCCTCCATTGGCTTCCCCCCCAAGGATGATGTACACTGATTCCTACAGTGTGCTGCTGACAGATCCCTTGCCCCTTTAAAAGAGATGAAGTCATCTGCCATCTAAGCCATCTGGCACCAGGACATAGAGTCAGAAGCTCAGCACAACAGAAGGCTGGGATGCCAGCCCACAGAGGGGATGTCATCGCTCTACAGACAGATGGGATCCTGATGGGACGGGGTGAGATGCTGTACAAGACCCCAGGAGAAGGTTTGGTGTTGCAGGGACAGCACAAAGACCTGCTGGCAGAGAGCACCAGGATGTGCCACAGCCCTGCTGCCATCATTTATGTGGAGTGGAGCCCCACTGGGAGGCGGGACCTGCGCACCGTCCTCCTCGGAGAGCACGGGCTGGACCACAGCTCCCGTCATGGGATGAGCTAGCGAGTCAGCATGTCTCCTCCTCCCCCCATCCCATCCGTCTGCGCGGAGCGGGCATGAGCTCATCTTGGGCCAGTCGCTCTGCACCGCGTGCCGGATGGCTGATCTCATCGTTGGCTGGGCCGCCGGTGCCTGGATGCGGAGCAGCGTGTGACTGCAGTCTCTGCGGGCAGCGTGGGGAGAGCAGCCACCATGTCCCTGCGAGGCACGGGGAAGTGACCTCAAGCAAAACTGCCCACCAGGCCTGAGCGGGTGATTTCATCACAGCGTGCTGGGGAATGAGGCGAAGTCCTTGCCGGCGTGCCCAGGGAACAGCCTCTCACTTCCATGTCTGGCAGGTTTCCCTCTCAGTTCTGGAGGTAGTAGCACTTCCTTTACATTCCCAGACTGCTACACAGCTACTCTCTGTATCACAGACTCCTTGACACTCCTATCTCAATTAGGTAAGGAGGTGGTGCTCTTCACTGGGTTGTGCTATCAGCCACCAGGACTGTTCCAGGCCACCGTAAGTCTTTCTGAAATTCCTGTACAAGAACCTCTTCTCTCCACCATGCAATGCAAGGCATGGTGGCTTCCAGCCAAGGGAGGGGCCAGCGGGTCCCTCCTTATGGCCCTGTTGCTCAGGAAGGAACTGGGGCTGTGGTGGATGGATTAATGCAGCCATGCCTTCCCATCGTCCTGGCTTCCACAGAATTGTAGGGGTTGGAAGGGACCTTCAGAGATCATCAAGTCCAACCCCCTGCCAGAGCAGGGTCCCTAGGACAGATCACACAAAGAGGCATCCAGATGGGTCTTGAGTATCTCCAGAGAAGGAGACTCCTCACCCCCCTGGGCAGCCTGTCACAGGAGTCCGTCACCCTCACCAGGAAGAAGTTCTTCCACATATTGGTGTGGAACTTCTGTGCTCCAACTTGAGGCCACCACTCCTTGTCCTTGTCCCCACAGACCACTGAAAAGAGCCTGGCTATCTCCCCTTGTGTCCCACACTTCAGATATTGATAACCATGGATCAGATCCCCTCTCAGGCTTCTTTTCTCCAGGCTGAACAGTCCCAGCTCACTCAGCCTTTCCTCATAGGGGAGATGCTCCAGGCCCCTAATCATCTTTGTAGCTCTTCTCTGGACTCTCTCCAGGAGATCCCTGTCTTTTTTATCCCAGGGAGCCCAGAACTGGACACAACACTCCAGGTGGGGCCTGACCAGGGCAGAGCAGAGGGGGAGGATCACCTTCTTTGTCCAGAAAAAAGAGGTTGGTGGGGGTGGCAGTGAAGAAGGGTGGAAGGAAGACCACAGAAAATGTTTGGGTCTTTACTGTGGGGTGGGGAAAGAGGACAGCTATTTATCTGAAGGGTAGATTAGGGGAAAGAGGTTTAAGTACAACCCTGTAAGTTCATGTGTGTGTTCCAGGGCAATGAGCTGTTCCCAGAAGATGTCTCTGTCCCTCACTGCCCCCTCACACCCAGCTTAGACAGGATGTTTAACTTTTAGTTCAGTGCACTGGAGCACATCTTGGGGATTGCACAGGCACTGGGAGGTCAGGCATGGGCAGAGCAGGACACTGCCCTCTCTCTTGCTTCACTCAGAGGTCTCCACTTGGCCCAGCTCAAGCAGACACCCTTTCAAAGTGGAGGTTAATTTTCCAGTTGGAAAATAACTTGTCTTTGTGCTGGCCTGGGCTGAAAAATTCTGACCCACCAACTCTTTTCTCTAGGAAAGACCACTCCTCTCCTGCTTTGGGCAAACCCCCTGATCTGTTCTACTCCAGCCCAGATTCTTTGTACCCTCTTCCTTGCAGACAGCAGTCTGTAACTGGTTCTCTATTAATCAGTTGCCTCACCCCAGATTTTCCTGCTCCCCTTTCAGCTCCTCACTGCCTACTGCTGCTGCTTGGTGCTAGGCTCGATGGCCAGTCACTCCTGGCACAGAAGCCTGTTTGGAACTTCCTTGCTCCAAGGGCTTTATAAAGAGGTGCTGTTGTGCAACGGAGCCTTCTACCAGGAATACAGTCTCCATGATGATTATCTCCATACTATCCTCACTGAACCAGAGGAGCCTGAGCCAAAAGAAGAATTTAGAGCTAAACAACTCTTGTTTACAGGAAACCAGGGCACAGTGTCTGGGCTTGTACCAGTGTAGCAGGAGATGTTGCTATTGTCTCAGACTGCTAAATATTGATGGATGGTGTGTCCCTGAGATTTCCCAGGGACATTGTTGGAGCAATTTCCCTCATTTCTGAAGTATCTTGCACAGCAGCCCAAGGGGAAAAGTGTTTGCTTTGGCTGAAATGGGCAATCAAGGAAGGGTCATCAGCTTTATTGACTGTTAAATTTGGCCATGATCACTGCAGGCTTTGCAACCTATGCAGCACTCTTTGTGTGTTGATTTGGAGAAAGGTTGGGTCTCAGCTGTGTTGTTAAGGGTGGTGACCACCAATGGACACTGTGCCAGTAGCCCAAATCTGTGAACTTGTGCTACTGAACAAATCCACTGTCCAAACTCCCACTGATTCCTCATGGTGTATCAGAGGAAGGGATAAAAACTTCTTTTACAACAATGAACCTACTTTTCTGGGGCTTCTGTTACCTTCTGGGTTTACAAAACTGTGGTACTACAGACAAAAAACCAGTAGACTGCTCTGCAGAAATGGGTCAAGTATGTCATCTCCAAGGCTTGTCCTGCTCTGGGACAAGGCAACAAATAACTGAGAGAGGAAATCAAAATGGTTGACTATTGTCCAGCTGTGGGGGAAGGCTTGCCCACATCTGGCAGGGAGTGTTTCCCAGTGAGAACAGCCTTCCTCAGCCCTTGGCAGACAGCTGGGGGTGGCTCTTGCACCCACAAACAGGATGGTCCAGTTCCTGTGGAGGCAGAAGATCTGTTTGGGCAGTTTGATGAGTCAGAGAACATTTACCAAGACCTTTTTGTGTCAGGAAATGCATTTTGATCAAAACAGGAAGAAGTTAAAATTTTAAAAAAAGTGAGAAGTGAGAGGACTGTGGATTGCAGGGGCATTTCCCCAACCCAAGCAGCAAATCTGAGTGCTGAGGGATACATCCAGCCCAGCAGGGATGGTCTGGTTGGGATTCACTGGTGACCCACTGCCTGCTTTCAGATGAGCTGTGTTTCCTAACTGCCTGTGGGAGTTACAGGTAAGACTGTGCCCATCTTTGAAACACTTTGCCCAAGTGTTTGGAGAAATGTCCCAGTGGTTTCTCCTTGGACTTGTGCTGCTGGTTTTTATCAGTCCCAGGCTCCTTCTCTTCATTGCTGGGGTGGGGAGATGAGGACATCTGTGGGGCTCACAGGCTCCTTATTGAAGGGTGAAATGCTTGTGAGAGAGCAGGAGGAGCAGAGCACTTCAAGGTTTTGACCTGGGCCTGTGACATCTCCCTGATGCTTGTCATCTCCCAGTGTCTGCATCCTCTAAGGGAGGCAAGGGGATCTGTCAACCTCCTTCTCATTGGTGGGGAAACTGAGGCACATATATGTATGACTGTGCTTTGAAATATTTAAACCTGAACAGGGATTAGGTGGTGGCAGGGAGGCAGAGGCAGGGAGAAGGGGCCTGAGGACTAGGAGGTTTGGTGACACCAGGAGATACAGGCTACCCAAGGGCTGCCTTGGGAAGACACATCTGCCCAGCCTCCTTTGCAGAGCCAAACCTTCTGTTTTGTCAGGGTTGGTGAAGGTCCTTACCTTGGCACCCTGTCCAGCAAGCACAGTGAGCTGGGCATGAGGAATCCACTCAGCTGCTTGAGACTAAGGCTGGATATATTACTGGGCAGCAAATACGATGTCTCTTCAGCATCCACACTAAACCCAGCTTTCCTGGTTTGACTTGGATCTGTGAAAGATGTGTGCAGTGCAGCCATGCATGGGAAGTAGATGAAGGCAGCAGGCATCTCTTCTTTGCCTGTAGCACCAGGCAACATGGTCCTGAGAGGTCTACAGAGAAGCCTCAAGGTGCCTCAAGGCTTTGCTCACCACCCTGGCTCTGCCCTGAGGCCGTGGTGCCCTCTGAATTCT
Organism: Zapornia atra; assembly: GCA_013400835.1. Classification (NCBI taxonomy): domain Eukaryota; kingdom Metazoa; phylum Chordata; class Aves; order Gruiformes; family Rallidae; genus Zapornia; species Zapornia atra. The sequence goes on along the minus strand of VZTU01002442.1, from coordinate 19,838 downwards.
CACAGAAAGGAGGTTTCTCCATTTCCTACTGTGACAAGGATCTCCACTGTTGATGTTGGGTTGGGGCTTTTGCTCTGAAGTGGCTTTGAGTCTCCACCCTTCTCTCCTCTCTTTGTCTTGTGCAGTTGGAGTACAGCAAGAGGAAGGGTCGACCTTCATTAGAATAAATATGAGAGGCAGTCTGCCAGAAAGATAAACAGAAAAAGGGCTGGGTGAGAGGGGTGGAGAATCCCTGAGCTGAGGGGCTTTGCATTCATTATCATATTAAGTGTTTGAACAGCAAAAATACCCATCTCCATGGTCATGTGTATTCACTTTAAAAAAAAAAAATCCTGCTTAATTGCTCCACTTAATTCATTAAGGGATTATCACAAAGGATAAGGGGAAAAAGTGAGGTATGCTGGGTGGTTCTGGCATCTTTCTCCAAACTGTCTGTGAGTGTTTTGGAGGGAGCACAGGGCACGAATGTGACTCCTCTGCTCCGTGCTCCTGCTCCCATCCCAGCAGTGTGGGGTGAACCCTGGTGCCCAGGAGCTTGAGCAACCTCTGACCACTGGCAACTGATGTGTGTCAGGAGTGCAGCCCCAGGCACTCTTCCTTGCTCAGCAGATACAAATCCTCCCCAGTGCTTTGACAGCACTGAATCCTTTGCAGGATGCTTTGCTGAGACCTCAAGCCACTCTCCAACCTCTTGTCTTGGCTGCACGTTTGACAGATGCTCCTGACCCATTGACAGTACCCAGTACCAATGCATCCCATAACCCACGCTTTTTCTTTTGGTTTTGTAACAGCTGAGATGCTGCAGCAGGAGGAACCATTGATTCTTGCAAAGTGTCCTCTGTTCTCATTTGCACTGGGCTTTAAAGGTAAACCCAGCAGGCTGGTTTATCTCTCAGGCCCATTTTTGTTTGAGTTCCCAAAGTTTAGAGGCCAGGTTGAGGTATGCTGTGCTGATGAGGGGCTGTCTGCACTGCCTCTGGGCAGGGACTGTGCTAGTGGGGAAAGGGTTGGGGGCACTGGTGCTGATGGCTGGTACAAGGGGGGTGTTTGCTCCCTGGGAAAGGGGCTGCTGGCAGGAGGTTAAGTTTAAGGGAGATTGCCCATCAATGTGGCTCTGCAGCAGAGGAAGGGTGAGGGGATTAGCTGTCCTGAGGCTCAGGAAAATGCTGCTGTGGGCAGGGGGTGTGGGGGATCTTTTAGGGAAAAGAGAAATAGGAAGGGAGCCCTGCAGCTGGAGAACGTGTGTGAACCAGCTTCAAGCTATTCCCTGGGAAGGGTGGTGGTTACACAGCCCTGAGGGGCTGTGTTTGGGATGACATGCTTGGGGTGCTACTGTAGGGCCCCTGAAATCAGCTCACACCCCCTTGGTCTCGCTCAGCAAAGGGCTTGCTTGCAGGAAGGCCAGGACAGCACTGTGGTCCTCAGTGTGGGCTTCCCGTGCTGCCTGGAGTGTGTTGCCTTCCCAAAATTGAGCTCCTGCAGAGCCTGAGGTCACCATTTCGACAGAGCCTCTTCCCAGCTGCCAGCATATCCCAAGCCAAGACAGGCTGGGGAGGGGGAGCCAGCTACCCCAACCTGTTCCCTCCAGCCATGGCTGTGCACACACAGCTCCTAAGCAATAGCAGGAGCTGTTTGGAAGCCAGGGTTTGGGCTGAAAGGGGGGCTCCCCAAGGCTCTAGGGTGCCTTCAAATCGATGTGCAACACCTGGAGCAGCTGGCTGGGCTCTGGCAGCACTGAGCACCCAGTCAGGAGTTAGCCCCCAGTCAGGGTTTAGCCCCTCTGCAGAGCATCCCAGCTCTGGCCCAGCCAGCTTTTCACACAACGTTATGGGTTGGAAGGGACCTTGACAGATCATCTATTCCAACCCCCCTGCCAGACCAGGATCACCCAGACTACATCACACAGGAACACATCCAGGTGGGGTTTGAATGTCTCCAGAGGAGGAGACTCCATGACCTCTCTGGGCAGCCTGTCCCAGGGCTCTGTCACCCTCACAGGGAAAAAGCTCCTCCTTATATTCACACAGAACTTCCTCTGCTCCAGCTGCACCCACTGCCTTTGTCCTGTCACTGGCATCACTAAGAGCCTGGCTCTGTCCTCCTGACTCTCACCCTTTACATATTTAGAAACATTGCTGAGGTCACCCCTCAGTCTCCTCTTCTCCAGGCTGAAGAGGCCCAGCTCCCTCAGCCTCTCACAAGGAAGGTGTTCCACTCCATCACCTTGGTGGCCCTGCGCTGGGCTCTTTCAAGGAGTTCTGTGTCCTTGAGCTGAGGGGCCCAGAACTGGACACGATATTCCAGGTGTGGTCTCACCAGGGCAGAGCAGAGGGGAAGAAGGACCTCTCTTGACCTACTTTTGTTCTGTTCTTCCCCTGATTCCCCCTCTGATGTTATCTCTGACCGTGAGTGGTAGCAGGAGCCTCACCAAAAGGCCAGACTGGAGCTGCAGACTTGTGTGAGCCTGAGTGGGAAATGGCAAATCATCCTTGAAACAATGTCCCTTTCAGAGCTTTGCCTCCTGGCAAGAATAATCATTCCTCCCTGGGTGGCTCAGCCTGGCAGCAGCTTATCCAACCCAAGTCAGGGCAAATCTGGGGATTGCTTAGCTGTGGGGTGACACAGAGATGCTTCTGTAGCCCCTTGGGGAGCTCCTGCGGTTTAGTGTGGCTCTGGAGGAGGCTGGGAGGAAAGGGCAGGTGATGTGTTTGCCCTGGCAGACACATCTGTGCAGGCAGGAGTGCTTGGGAGGGGTGGGCCATGCTCTCCTCTGAGGGCAGCCCCCGTGGGGGGTGCTGAGGGTTGATCCAGTGTGGGGATCGGGGTGCAGTGAGGAATCGACCTTGATCATCGTTCCTGGTAGGTGGGAAGAGGACTGGTAACTTGCCTGTGGAGCTGGGACTAAGGCAGAAACCTCAACCTTGATGTGCTGCAGTGGCTGGTTGCCAGCAGCCCCACACCCTGGGTGCAGAACGGCTGCCCTCCCCCATGGGGGAAAAATAAAGGCTGTTTGAAGGGTGTCAGGGTCTGAATAACCCCGTTCCTTTTGAGCAGAGGAAGAGGCAGCATGATGGTGCTCTCTGGAGCTGTTTGCAATAGTGCTGCTCAGGTTACAGTGTGTGTGTGTGTGCACACAGAGGTTTAATTTCAGGGCTTGTCAGCGATGTGTGTTCACTGGGGACTTCTTTTTGCAAGTGAATCTTGTGCTGGTTTGGGTATAATATTCATTGCTCACACTGCCCTCCTGGAGTCTTCCCCCTACCGACTTTTATCTGTCTCCGCCATCAGAAATATTGTCTCATTTTCTCTTTCAGATGGGGCCTGGAATGAATGCTGTGGGCTGCTTGTACCCCAGACTGGGGAATTCAGATTTTATGTGCAACATGCCAGGGAAATTTACTTTCCAGTAATGACTTGTGCTGTAATTGTGAACTTCCTCTTACAGCAGAGATCTGCCTCCCTGCTTCCCTGGTGAACACTACTTGCTTTGGGAACGGAGGCTGGAGTAGTGCTGGAGTCTTTCAGTGGGTTTTCTATAGGCTCTTTGAAATTCCCAGAGTTTTAGCTAAAGCTGGTGCAGGAGGAGAGGGGTTTGGGCACTGTTTGCTGCACAACATCTGGAGGGGGAGATGCAGGATGCAGGTCCACTGCAGCTGGACATGCCCCGCAAGGGGGATGGAGGGGAGGGGAGTGCCCTCTTACCTCCTCCACCTTCTGCCTTTCCTCCCCAGCGCCTGTTTTCAACTTCCTTTGCCTCCTCCTCTCGGCAAGCTCTGCCCCACAGCCTGGCCCTGGGTCACCCCCTCCTAATTGGGGCTGGAAGCCAAGCTCAGAAGGGAGGGCAGCACTGCCCTGTCACTGCCTGGCACGCTGCCGGCCCGACTTGTGCCTGTCAGTGTCTGATGGCTGTGATTAGGGCAGGAGAGGAGAGTTTACTTAGTTTGCTCCTGCCAGACCCCAGGGTGATGAAAGTTGGTTTCTAAAGGCAGCACGATAGGGCTGGGGAGGGGATCAAAGGCATCCTGCCTGCCTACAGAAGCAGTTGGCGATGCAAAGCGCAGGGCTGGCGTTCTCCAAGGCGATGCTCAGCCCTTGCACACCTCACCCTCCCAGCCCCGCTCGTGGTTCCCCCAACCACAGTGCTGGCTCCAGACAGGGAGCAGGGGCAGGAAAGCTCTGGGCTGTGCTGAGGAGAGACATCCCTTTGCCACCGACCCCTTCTCCTGTGTCAGGGCTCACAGAGAGGAGGCTGTGGCCCCTAGCACCGGGGGTCTTTTGGCCCCTCCTGGGGACACAGAGCGCAGGCTGGTGTGCTGCTTCCAGGGGCAGAGCTGCAGAAGCTGCATTACCATTAAAATGCGGCTTGCGCTGCCTGGCAAGCGTGGAGCAGCCTCTGTTCCCACGGACTCATTTACCTGCTTGGAAGTGGAAAGTGTTCAGTACCTGGCGGGCTCTGCTGAGCTAATTAATTTATTTAATAATGATGCTTAGCTGCTCTCCAGGCCTAGCTGCTTTGCATCCCAAAGGGTGATGATATTTTAGAAATTCCCAGTGGAGATGTGCCTGGCTTATTTATATAGATGCATTCATTTTTCTTTGTTGCTCTCCATTTTGAACAGCATCTTATACAACAGGGTTCTGGCTCTGTACCCCTGCTCTGACACGCTGTTGTCATACACATGAACACTCCCTCTGGTCTGGGGACAATTCTTCTCAACCAGCTACTCCATGAATGCTGTGGACTCTGCCCTCTGTGAGAATTAAGTCCCAGGGCCTGGGAACCAGAGGAGCTGCAGCTTGAGCTTCAGATCCAGCCTAATTAAGCTGAAATCTTCCAATGGCTGCAGTCACTAGAGGGAGACAGGGGAGCCCCTGCTGCTCGTGGGTGATTCATGGGCACCCTGTTTCCCATCCTCTGCAGTCCCTGGGAGGAAATCCAGCTGGCTCCGAGGCGTGTGGAAGGATGCTCTGCCAGCTTTCTGTGATGACTGTTGTCATCTCAGCATGGATGCTCCAGCTGACACCTTCCCCTCAGCTGCAGCGGGCTGGAAGTAGGGACCAGGCTGTGCCCCAGAGCCGGGACATGCGCTTCCTGGCAGGGATTGGGAAAGCTTTGTTACCTTCCCGGGAACCTCTGCCCATTTTTCCTGCTGCCACTGGCAAAGCTGTTGGGACAGTTGACTTCAGGGAGCTTGTGTCTTGTTGCAACACAAAATGGAAATGCTGATCCAGGCTGCCTTGCCTTCAGGGACCAGCGAGAAAGCATGGGTGTGGGAAAAAGTCTGTTATCCTGTAGGGCAGGTGCAGGGCATGCAGCTGGAATTACCCAAAGCAGTGCCCGTGGAGGCATCCGGGCACTGGGGACATTGCCTCACTGCTAGGGCATGGGTGTAGGTCTTGCCCTTGCTGGCCTGGGGACTGGTGAGGAGTGGAAGAGTGTGCCATGGGTTGATTTGCCCAGAGCCTGGCCAGTGCTGCTATTTGGCTCAGGCACATCTCTGCCAGAGCCTGGCTCTGCAGCAGAGTTCAGCAAGATGCACTCTGGCACCAGCCCAAACCTTAGGTGACCATCCTGTTCACGTGGGGACTTGTGTGGGTATATCCTGTCCTGAAAGAGAAGGGAAAGCTCCGAGCACAGTGGCTGGATGAGGATCTTTTCCTCTGGGATGCACCAGCTTCATCACCCTAACAAGGTGCCTGTCACTCCCAGGTCAGGCTCTCTCCCAATGCCATTCCCCATGTGCTCCCTCCACCCTGTGCACGCTTGCTCTCCTCTTCATCCTGAGACAGACCTGGGTGTCTCCGTGACTTGCACCCCCAATTTGTGCCCCAGTGGGTTGCTCTCCTTCTCAGGTTCCTGATTCCTACCCCAAACTGCATTTTTCTCTGCTGGTGTGTCACGTGTTGTACTGGTGCAATACTCACCTTGCCACGACCTCTGCGGGAGCTGTGTCCCTGCATGCAGGAGCTCATTCAGGGCGCAGTGATTCAGCTTGGATCAGAGGACTTGTGCCTCTTCCCCATGCCCAGCTGTGTGTATCCAAGAAAGCATTTCTGCCTGGTGGCAAGTGAATCACCCAGGAGTGGCTCACCCAGCCCTGCCTGCTGCGAGCTGGAAGGGGAATGGGAGGAGAGGACAAAGGGAAGGTGGCTGGGAATTCACTGGCAGGGAAACCTTCCTCCTGTGCTTGGGACCGGGCCACTTTGCAATGCAACGCTTGGGTTTTGGGTTACAGGGGAAGAGTCAAGCAGAGATGTAGTGTTTGGTTGCTCATGTGTAGGCTTGCAGGCCACCCTGGCGTCTGTCCTCCTGGAGTGGAGAGCAGCCGGTGCCTGCCCTGCTCCTGCTGCATGGGCTGCAGCTTGTCTCCAGCCTGGTGGCTTGTTCTCTGCTAATGCTTCAGGCAAGCTGGGACATGGCCACCACAGAGAGGACGTCCGCTTTGTCAGGCGTTGAGCTCATGCTGGGCTGATCTCTGTGCCGATTCCCACAGCCGTGCTCTGGAGCTAGAGGCTGGGGATTTTCCAAGTGGGTGAGCTGATATGGGGCCATCCTGCCTGCTCAGCTGTCAGCTCTGACAGGCAGTAGGTGACTTTTTGAGTGGAGGGAACAAGCTTTCACTGTCTTCTTTCTGCTGTGCTGTTTCATTTGCTGTGCCGTGGCCCAGAGCAGTTAAGGGCTTATAATTTAAGAACTATGTTAATACATCTAAGTTGTGGCAATGACATCAGCTGTAAAAGAAAGCCACTTGGTGAGTCTTCCCCTTTGACCTGTCTGGTTTGGTGCACTCTTCATTTCGTAGCATGGTGAGCATCGCTCACATGGACCAAGACAGTTTTGGCACTGCTGGGTCCTGGCAGAAGGGAGCTGAGGGTAAGGCTGCTTTGGGCTCCCCGAAAAGCTGATGTGCTGGATGAGTCTGGTAAGCATGTGTTTGGGTGAGATTTGAAGGAAACCCCTCCCCAGATGTTCCTATGGGGTCAGAGCAGCCTTATGGTCAGTAATGGAACAGCTTCCTGCCCTGGGAACACCCGGAGAAAAGGCAGGACCGGTGCAGGGACCCAGGTGTTGGGGAGCACAGACAGCTTGCCTGCAGGTTGCCCCATGTGGAGCTGTGCTCTGAGATGCCTCTTGGGCTCTGTGCTTGGCTGTGGGTCTGACTTGTGTTTTCTGGTGGGAATATTGTCCAGGACCACTGAGCCTTGCTGCTGGCTCCACTCAGTCTGTCTGAGGAGTGATCTGGGTGACAGCAAAGCTGTGTCTGGATCTGGAAACAGGTCCCTAAAGGACAGTGGTGATGCACTCACCTGTCTGTCTCCACCCTGTCACATCACACTAGGCTCATTGCCTTCATTTTCAAGATGCAATCATGACTTATCCCACCCAGCCAAGCATCCATTACTTGATATCAAGCAACAGCCTCTTGCCTCCTAGGCTTGGGAAGAAGGCTCCCAACCTCCTCCCAGGTGGTGTCACCATCCTTCAGGCACCTTCTTTGTGCTGTCACCGCCGGTAGATGGGTGCACATGCTTGCAGCTGGCGCTGAGGTGTCCCAGGCTGTGAGGTGCTGTGGTAATACACATGATCAGTAACTGCCAGGGGTGAATCTCAGATAGACATCTCTGGGACCAGGGACCCACAGCTCATGTATTTCTGGCACAGGAAGCAAGTGTCCCAGTAAAATCACAGCCCCTGGAAGTGAAGTGATAAATTTAACACTGGTAGGTGTGAGTGGGGAATTTCCTGCAAACTGCTGACTATAAACATGGCCATTAATATTACTCTGAGAGGATCTTGTTTATGATTTATTAGACGTGTGTAGGACAGGCCCATGGAAGACACATGGAATAAATCAGGTGAAACCCTGAAATGCCCTTGAGCTGGTTCAACCCCTGCTGCCATGGCAAGGGCAGTGGGAGCACAGCAGCCTGCAGGTAGGCTTTCCATGGGCACACAGGCCAGGCTGGGGTCTGTGGTCTGCTGATGGGACCTGGCGTTAAGGGACTGTGTGAGGGAATGAGTTCCAAGGAGCTTGGTCCTTCCCAGGACCCGAAACAGCCGGGCTGTGGTGGTGTGCAGCTTTGTGCCCCACACTGCTGAGGGAGGACGGGCAAAGGTGGGGGGTGGGGGAAGCAGGAGGAAGGCATGTTGCTACAGTTCTGCCATTACCACATCCAAAATTATCGTTCATATAAACAAGGTGAGCAAGCAAACCTCAGGACAAACCAGGACTCGTCTGGGGGAAGCAGGAAAATGCAGGAGCCACCAGGCAAGGAGGAGCGGGGTTGTACAGGACTCTGCTCCTTCAGGCAGTGGGCTCCTGTTGCTGGCACTGCAGTTCAACCCATCTGACTATGCTCTGAGGTTTCTGGACACTCTTGCAATGATTGCACCCTGTGTCCCCTGCAGTTTGGAAGGGGAAGATGTGGCTGTAAAGGAGCTGGGGGGTACCTAGGAAGCAGCTCTGCTGTGCTGATGTAGGAACTTCTCCTTAGCCCCAGGCAATTATCCAGCAGCAATTATCTCCTGTGGGTGCCACCCAGAGCGAAGCTCTCAGTGCATTTTATTTCCCAGACATCTAATGACTTGCCTGAAGAAAGCTCCAGTGTAAAGCCTGCATCACCCCACTCCATGCATCAGTACAGGGTTTGTGCCCAAGTGACTGGCACTCAGATGGGTGCCAGCGAACGGGCTCTGCAGAGGGCCCTGAAGCAGCAAAGGGAGCATCTGCCTGGGCTCCTCACCCTAGGCTTGAAACCTAGGCACTTTTGTTGGTGTAAATTGTCTTCTCATTCAGCATTCCAGCCAGGCTATGGTGGGCTTTTCTGTCCCTGCTTGTATAGGGAGGATCTAGCTCCATGGGGCACAGTGCTGCACTTAAAAATGCATGTTGTGCACCATCACTACCCCAGCTGGGCTGAGGGCAGAGGTTTGTCACTGAGATTTAGGAGAGTTTATCAAGTGTTAGGGTGATTTTAACAGGGAACTAACCTAAGAGCTTGTGACATCTTTACTGGCCATGTACCTGGGCTTTAGGCAAGCAGCTTGAACTTCTTGGCTATCAAATCAGAGGCATAAAGCCCTTGAAATGAGGAATTCCACGCACCAGGAGAGCAGGAATTGAGAAATAACCAGTTCCTTGACTGACCATGGGAAACCCAGCCTTCTGGTTACCTTCAGCACAAGGCTTGCAGCCATGTAGGCAGGCAGATGGATGGTTGAGATGATCTAATGCATATTGGCCAATACTGACATGGTTTGGCATATGTCTACCTGAGATGACTGCGAGTAGCCTAAGTATGGCTGTTGGGCAATAGTTTGCTGTTATACAAATAACACAGGTGTTGCACAACCAGGGAGGGGTAATTCTTCAGGTGTCCCAGTGCCTCAGCTGTGGCTCTGCTTGCCCCAGAGTCCCACTTGAGCAATGCTGTGGGAGCTCAGCGCAGAGCATCCGGTGCTCCTTAGTGTCATGTCTTGTTCTAGGCACAGGGGACTGATCCTGCACCCTACCTCTTTTGCATGGCTGTCATAGGCAGAGGGAAGGGTGAGCCTGGCTACATGACATGCTGCTCGTGGAGGTGCCTGGCCTCTGTCCATCAGTCCCCACTTGTCCATTTAGCATTGGTTGGAGCTGTGCGAGGGCACAGGAGCAGTGGCTGTCCCACCAACAGGAAAAGAACTGCTCAGATAAGCTTGGGGCCAGGTTTTTCATCCAGTTTCAAGTCTGGAGAACCTCATGTTTACAGCCCCAGGGTGCAAGGAACCCAGACTGGCTGCAGCTGGGAACACACCCCATTGTGTCGATGCACTGCTGCTGGGTAGTCTGGCAACATGAGGTGTTCAGATGTGGATCAGCACTGGCTGATCCTTAAAAATAGCCCAGATTGCTATTATTGTCCTCTTAATACTCCCTAAGCTGGTTATAGAGGAAATTCTACTTTAGACACTACCGTGCATTCCCTGCCAGTCCTTAGCACAGCTCATTGCAGGAACAGTTTGGGCAACGTGCAGGATTCCCAAATGAATAGAAAATTATGGAGCATGGCTTTGTTAGGCACTTGGAAAGGTTTTCCCTCTGCAAAAGCAGAACTCTGCATTAGTGGGAGAAATTACAGAGGGATTGGGAGTGAATGCACCTCTGTGGCAGGAGGGGTTGCAGACCAGTACGTGGAAGCGCAGTGGAATTGGACTCTGTGTGTGGGCATCTCTGCAAGCTCCCTGGGCTGGGGTACAGACAAGCCCAGGGGTGCCCAGGTCTGGAATAGGGAGACCCAGCACCCTGGCTTTGTAAAGTTTTCTCTGTGCCCCTGGGAGCCTGTCCTAGCCCAGAATCATAGAATCATAGGGGTTGGAAGGGACCGTCTCCAGAGAAGGAGACTCCACACCCCCTGGGCAGCCTGTCCCAGGGCTCCCTCACCCTCACTGGGGAAAAGTTCTTCCCCATGTTGGTGAGGAACTTCCTGTACTCCAACTTGCAGCCATTGCCCCTTGTCCTGTCCCCACAGACACTGAAAAGGGGCTGGCCATTTCCCCC
>VZTU01002441.1:1478-24125 GCA_013400835.1 Zapornia atra | reverse complement strand
GCCATCTACTGTACATACATTAAAAGCTAGGTGAAAATAACACAACCTTAAAAGATTGAAATCTATCAAATTGCCAGATTTTGGGTTCTAACACATAACTGTTTTCATTGCTATTGGTAATTTTGAACAATTGTGACTAGTTTTTGTTTACTTCTTCTACAATAGAAGGAAGTTACCTTCAGGAATACAGAAGGTTAAAAATAATTATGAAATTACAAGAACTTGTAGGTCCTTCATTAAGGACACAAGAGAGAAAAAAATTAAAGTACCTTTTGCCTACTGAGCAAGAACTTGTCTTCATTAAATGAATGGAATCTTTGAAGATGCATTCAAGATAGTCCATATCCCTTGGGTCTGACAAAATCAGAGGAAGAACAATTAGGAGTAATGTGACTAATATGAATATGTCAGTAAGAGCAGACAACCTTCTACTGTCTCTGATACAAGTGTGCAAAGTTCCCCCACCAATAAAATGAAGGCTCCGCCATGGCACCATAGGGAATTTGTGTCCTTTGTGATGTCAGAGACTCCCAAGTCAACACAGTAGAAAAGTTCATCTGAGCACACTTTTGCTGTGAGTACTTGCTGGCTAACATATTCAGAGCACAAATATGTCCCAGTAGGCTGACAAGAATAATAAAATTATTTCCCAATGGAACTGAAAATGAACACAAACTTCATCACTGTCTGGTCCAAATGCAAAAGCAATTCTTTCCTCCTTGCATAATAGGAATATATTAAAACCCACATTGATAATATCATTCAAAACTCTGCAGAATTAAGAAGAACCTTTATCTAGCTGAAAATAATAACAAGGAAAAGACAGAAGGCAGTGCTAGTGAAGGGTGTAAGTGAGTCTGACAAGACTTTAGGCATACAAATGAATTTGGCAAGAGGAAATAAAAGTATTTCAACTGTGGAAAAATGGACTTCTTGCACATAGAAATGCAAGTGTAGCTGTTGCTTACATAGCATGGTGGACATGCACAAGATATCTTTCTTTGATTCTTTTGAGTAGCTGGGGTAAACATGCATTGCTAAAATCAACATAGATAAGCTTCAGTGCTAGGAAAAACACAGACTTCTCAACTATTACTTTCATATTTCCTATGCAGCATTTTTTTGGGGGGTGACCAGAAATTTTCTGTTTAGAAGAGTATTTTTTTGTAGCCTTTATGGTCAAAGGCTATAAATTATCATTAGAGACATTGCCTTTCTTGGAAAGCTTTCTCCCAGGGAAGCTTTTATATAAATATGTTGGCAGGTGGCTGGCTGTTCTTCCACCCTCTTACCTCAGCAACAGTATCCAATAACTAAGTAGAAATACCACATCTTTTTACATATCCTGACACTTTCTTTGGGATAAGTGTTTCCTATATCTTTTTAGTCATGATCTTTGCCATTGAAGGAAAAGTACTCACAGAAAGAAAATTAAATGAAAGTTGTTTTGGCCCAGATGGTTAGCAGAAATGTTCCTCTCGGGGAGAAACGTCATGGTCTCCATCTATTCTAGCAAAGTGGAGCACACTTGGGAAGATTCCCTGGCATTGGAGCATGATCATTTATGCTAGTAAAGCATTAGAAGGTTTCATGGCATCATTTTGGCCAATTCCAACAAGCTCTTTCCCTGAACAACTTCTGGACATGGTTTGGCAGTTGGAACAGCCCAGGAACTATTTCAGCAGGCAATCTGCACACAGACGTCCTGCTCTGCAGGCTGAAACTATTAGAAAAGATAAGAAATGTCCTGTATAATTGGCCTCATTGCTTGAAGATATCTCTGGATACATTTAATTTCCCAGTGTAGATGTAGCCATCATAAAACCTGTTCCCAATTGTACGCACAGGAACTGGCCAAAATCTTGTCTGAAAAAAAAAAAATCCTCAGAGCAGAAAGGCTCAAGATAATGTTCCATTTGAAATTATTTTATTATATTCTTTACTTTTAAACCTCAAAGTTTTCTTAAGTATTACATAAAGAAAAGCATTTTGCATTCAGTTGATAAGAGTTTTGTCTTTGTTTCTCTAAAATGGAAACTCGTTTCTGGAACACAGCATGATTTGGAATATATCACAGTACACAGATTTTACTTCCTCAGTCTTAAAGACATTCTTCTGGCCAGCTTATTGCACCAATGAAATAGAAAAAAAATAAATATCATACTTATTGAGAATTTTACTTAGAGAGGTTAGTGGGATTCACTTAGGTTAGTGAGGTGAATATAGGAGCCCAGAAAGGCAGGTAGACAAAGCAGACAGAAGGACTAGATTGTATTCTACAGTCCTAAGAAAACAGTCAAACAGCTTTCCCAAAATAAATAGCCAGCTCTCTATATCAGGATCCCATGAGAGTAATTACTGCAGCTGACTTGCACTCTATAAAAAACTTGTACATCAAAATAGTGTCAGTGGCTTCAGAGATTGCACCAGACAAAAGGAGCTCCAACAGTAACTGTAATTTGAATGTGCCTGTTTATATCATATAAAATTGACTTTACCCCCTGCTAGCCTTCAATATTGACCACAGAGTGCTTTTTATCAAGTGAATTAAAATAATAGAAAAATACAGATTATTGAGGAGAAAAATTCATGAGGGAAACTAAACTACCAATAGATGTATCATTAAAAATGCTTGAACCATCAAGATAACATAGTCAAAGATCTGGAAGTATTCTGAGACATATATTAGAGGATAATGATTTTCTGAAGGAAATAGGCTTTGCGTATTATTCTATTTCTTGTCATTATGGTATTTAAATAGATATTACATAACTTAAAAACATGTGGTGAAGGTAACAAAACTAATTTCAGGTTTTGTGGAAAGACAATGAGGATGACCTCATTACATTTATTTCTGTTGAGGACATTTAAGAAGGAGGAAAGGAAAGAGGACATAAATACAAGATTCTGGAGCACACACTTGTAATGACATGGGTATCAGTCCTAATGCCGAAGAACAGTCTAGATAGCATTCAACAGAAAAGCAGGGGGCATGGAATGGAACCACAATGGAAATCAGAGGTACAAGACACAGAATCAAATTACGGAAGTTGGTTTGTTCTTTGACTGTATCAGTGTGTGCATTTACATTAACACGTAAAGCACTGGAAGAAACACCTCGTTTCTCAGGGTATATTTTTCTTATCTTTTCTTCATTCTGTAGTATCCACACAATTCTGGATGTAGACAAGGAAATTCCCTAAAATGCTTTGTATTTAATATTCAGTAGACACTGGAGCTTGAACTGGAGCTTCATGGAGGTTTAAGTGTTAGGCAATGATGAATTCAATGCAATGCCCATCCTAACTTTATTGACAACTAATATTGTGCTGTTTCTCTTTATAAGATTTGTGAAAAGTCATGGGTGAAGCTATAGGTACTTTGTAGTGTTAGTCTCTGTAAACAGTGCTGAAATATTTGAAGATTAGATGGACTGGCTCCTGTCCACTGCCCATATGAATTCACAATGAGTTTATTACTGGCAGGACGATCTTTGAAAATGTTTTCTTTGGGGAAATAATAAAAAAAAAGCCTAGGCAACATAACAACTGTGACCAACACACCTGTACAGCTGGCAATGCCAAAAGTGTGTTCATTTTGCATAAGAAAATCCAAACCCTTTAATCTGCTCCCCAGATAAGGAGATAAGTAGCCATGATCCTCATTTACTCATAACTACTGCTTAGTATTGTAGCCATACTTTATCTCTTGTGAACCCTCCATGTGAACTCATTGGTAAAGGAAGGGAAAAATGGGTGTTTTAACTAACAATGCAGTACAGATTACTACTATTCTTAGCCCAGACTTGGAATAAGTAGGAAAAATTGAGGTGTGGCTGGTTTTGTGGTGGTATTTTTTTTTCCCTTTCTTTCTAATATTTTGATCTAGAAGACTTTTAACATTACTCTTGGAATACTGTGATTAAAGAAAACAAAATGCTGTCAATTATTACTTACAAGTTATTTAAGAAAAAAGACAAAAAACAAAAAATGTAAACCAGTTAAAGGTTGGTCGGGATTTTAAATGTTCTCTTTATGACAAGCTTTCAGTTGGAAGTAGATCTTTCAGATTTCATCCTCTGTTTTTTCTCTAGAAAGCAAATTTAAAAGATAATATTTTATTTTACGATTTTATTTTATCTCTTTAAAGCAGTACTTAGTAGTAAGGATATCATTATATCCTTGATAACTGCTTATATTACCCAGTGGAGAAAGAAATCACTCATATTAGGGCATCTGAATACTTATTAGTATATAAAAAAAACCTCTAGAGTTTTTCATTAAAATGCTATTGTTCCTCTTCTAGCTTCCAACAAACAAACAAACAACTCTGAGGCTTAAAAGTGAGATACTAATTGACTGGTATACTTAACTTTCAAATATTTTATTAATGTATCTAAAATGTTTGGGTACAAACCATCCCAAATATTGCAGGTGTTAATAGTCTTGGTCAGGATATAAATGTTATTATTAGTGTATCATATCAGATTAGTTTCAGAGTTCAGGGTGGATTTTTTTCAGAATTCACTTTTTGAAACTCTAAGACACATGGGTTAGAAGCGACTTATGCACCATAAACTCTGTGAACTGGAATATATCTGAAAGAACCAAGCTGAAATAAATTCTACAATCCTTGCCAAATTGGGCAGAAAAACCAGAGATTTTTTCCAGGACAAATGCTACAGTTACAGCATTGTTCTTCTGACTAATCTTGGTTACTTACTCATCTCCCAGTATCTGCTTCTATGATACCATCCTAAAAAAGTGGTTGGATTTGAAGACATACTGGAAGGGATGAAATTTCTTTAACAATATAATATCTGTTTCTCATTATCTTCCAACTTCTTTTACCACCAATCCAAATAAAAATATAAAACAAAATAAAAGAAATCCAAATTTCAAGACCATCAAAACTTTTGTAAAAAATTAAGGTGAATTGTCATCCAAATATTAATACAAAAAGACAAAATGGTGGTTTTGTGCAAAAAACCCTGATAACCTAATTTGCATTTATATTGAAGACCTTAGTGCCTACAACTTGATCTACAGCATATGCAAATCAATCAGTCTTCCTCTTAAAGTTTGATCTTAAAGTGGATTTGCAGTTGCTCATGTAAAGAAAGATTTGGATTACATAAAGAAATATTTGGATTCAGCTCATCAGAGCTAGGTAGGGACCTTATTCCCAATCAGCTGCTTTTTCACCACAGCAAAACAAAGCATAAGAATACATGAATTTCTTTTCTATTTGAGCTGGTTTTGGCTGGGATAGAATTAATTTTCTTCATAGCTGTTAGTATTGGACTACGGTTTGTATATGTGCTTTAACAGTGTTGATAACATAAGCACTTTTTGTTATTGTTGAGCAGTGCTTACACAGAGCCAAGGCCTTTTCTGCTCCTCACCCCAGTCCATCAGTGAGTAGCTGGGGGTGCACAAGGAGTTGGAAAGGGACACAGCTGGGACAGCTGACCTCAGTGACAAAAGAGATATTCCATACCATATGGTGTCATGCCCAGCATACAACCTGGGCAAAGAAGAAGGAAGGGGGGATATTAGGAGTCATGTGGCTTAGTTTCCAGCTGGGGTTAAACCACTACACTATGCAGTATCCAGATATAAACAAATACATCCATCTTTCTGTACCTGAGTCCAAAATTCAGA
Organism: Zapornia atra; assembly: GCA_013400835.1. NCBI lineage: Eukaryota > Metazoa > Chordata > Aves > Gruiformes > Rallidae > Zapornia > Zapornia atra. The sequence goes on along the minus strand of VZTU01002441.1, from coordinate 18,462 downwards.
TCCCTAATACATTTTTTTTCTTCCAAGGTTTTGTCTAATCTGGCTATGGAAAAAACTGACACTGGAGCAGGTACCTACTGCAGTTTATGGAGAACCCCACTATGGAGCAGATGGATATTCCTGAAGAAAATGTGGCATGTGTAGTTCCCATGCTGGGACAGATTTTTCTGAAGGACTTCAGCCCTTGGAGAGTTCACATCAGAGCAGAGGAAAACTGTGAAAGATGCAGCAGAGAGAAACCACAGGGGACCAGCTGTAACCTTCCACTCAGCCCCTGCACTGCTCAATGTTGTAGTGGAGTCTGGAGTGGACAAGTGAGATTGATCTTTGGAAACTAGAAAGTGTTGTTTAATATTTGCCTTTTTGTTTCTTGCTACCCTAGTTCCTAAATAAATAATCATAACTAAATACTTCTTTTCATTGCCAATAAATTAAACAATCTTCCTGAATTTATCTCAACCCACAAGCTTTTCCCATCCTTTTTCTCCTCCTGCCCCACTGAGGAGGGGGGTGAGTAAGTGACTGGGTGGGAGTTTGGGTGTAAGCCAAGGCTAACTCACTATGTGTGTCACACTAAAACTGTTTTTCTCCATTATATCACTTTATATTTATCTGTGTTGAATTTCATTTGACATTTTATTGCCTAGATACTGTGGCCTCTAAAGTCCTTCTGAAATTCTTCACAGTCTGTCCTTTTCCTAAGTGCCTCATATAATGTTGGATTGTCATCATTCACATCATATTATCACCGTACAGATCACTCCCTTTCTTTAGGTCATTTCTTAATACATTAAACAGAATGAGCTCCAGGACAGATCCCTGCACAACTGCTGTGTTCACCATCCTGCATAAAAATAAATGATCTTTCTCCGTTTTCCTTGATTTCCTGTCTTTTAACCAAAGATTAATGCATATTAGGGTCCTTCCTCTTTACCCATGAAATCAAAGTCCTTAAAGTCTATGTGGAAGCCTTTGTTGAAATTCTGTAGGAAATTAAAATAGACAACACATGTCCTATCACTTTAACCCATACATTTCTTGACCTCTTCAGACAATGCTTTCTTCTGAAAGCATGATGACTCTTATAAAAAAAAACAAAACCAAAACAAAACCAAGCTTAATTCAATAATTTCTTACTGTTGCTATTAATTTTCCCAGTGGAGTTCTTAAATTTCGAGGACTGTTAGTCCCTGAGCACATCGGGAAACTTTCTAAGCACAGGTAACTCATAGCCCAATCTTTTTGTCTTCAGAAACCATTACATTTTTAGCAATGGGTTATATACTACTGTAAGCTATGTATTCATCTCATTTGCGAGTTTCTGAAGAATTCTAGAGGTAATCCTATCTGGTGCTGGTAATCTATTAGTGTTCATTGCCTGTCTGTAATATAACCTCTCGCACAGTTGCTTCCAGAGTTACTCAGTGCCACGCTGATCAGAGCACTTCAATAGCCTGGGAATCTCTTCTCGAGTTCTGGTCCAGAAACACTTCCCCTGCCTATCTGGTGACAGTGCAGGAGATTTTTCTCAAAACACCACCATGTTTTGCCCCAAATGCTGTTGCGGACAGAGAGTGTAATTCTTCCTTTAATTCAGCATAGTAGTCATGTTCCTGGTTGTGGGATATTTGGCTTTTACTCCACCCTTTGCTGGTCAGGGTTAAAACACAAACATCAAATGTTTCAAAACCCTATGTTTTAGGTATTCAAGAAGAGATTCTTTTAAGCCTCCTGCTGAAACTGCTAGACTTTATAGAACAACTAAATATTCATTGGGCAAAAGACTCTATGATCCTAGTGATTAGGGTATTCATGTGGCAGGGGAGACGTGAGTTCCTGACATTCTAATGAATATTTACATAATTTTGTATGAAGTATTCACTGGAGCAGAAACAGCAAGTTGCCTAATCACTTACCTATAGAATCATAATTTTCTCGCCTTTCAGCTCAATTAATTTTTAATCGTGCCTCACAAAGAGGAACAGCCTCAAGAGGAGGAACTGTCTTCATAGAATGTCCTAGCTAGCATTTTGAGCATTTACCAAATGTCAGTTTTCAAAGTCCCTCAAACACTGAGGAGATATAGATATGAAGCTCTTGCTCATGCTTTTTCAGGATACTGGACAAAGAGGGGAAACTGCTAGCATCACCTCTTTTTTTGGGGGGGCAGGGTTAATAATTTTTGAAAAAAAGTTGTATTTTGTTAACAGTTTTTGTGAGGAAGTTAAGCATTTTTGAATCAGAAAGAGAAGAGGCCTTGCACTCTCTGAGGATTACAGATGATCCTTCACTTTGCTTATGCCTTGGTTCCTGGCTAGACTTGGTAGTTGCCGTCTTACTGTTTTCTAGAATTGCTAGAATTCTCTGTGTTTCTGTGTGAATCTGGGGAAATGGGATCATTACAAGATTTTTGAATGACAGCACTGCTCTAGGTAGAACACAGCAAATGCCTCTCACTCTGTGCTTTCTGGTGTTTCATTTTGGCTGCTCTGCTTGCCATTATAAGGCCACTTCTAGCAACAGGCAGCAAAAGCAATGGAAAATTTCACACACACACAAAAAATAAAATCACAAATGAACCTAAATGGCCTTGGAGTAGAGATATTATCAAATGTGCTTCCTTCAGAAAATGACAACATGTTAATCTTAATCTGGAAAATGAAAACTCTCCACTAATTTCACAGAAAAGAAAGGCTAGGAGGAGGGAGGAAAGAGAGAGGTTTCAACTTTTCATTTTGCTATAGGCTAGGATAAAATTTAGAAAAACTGTTTTTACCTTCACAGCTCACCTGTCTTCAAGATAACAAGAGTAATACACTTACAACAAGGGAGGGGGGATTTAAATGGAAGCTTCTCTGTGGTTTTCAGTTTTGAAATTCTGTAGTTCAGTCCTTCTGAGTTATCTACACTGCCAAATTTGAATCCAAAGCTTTGATTGGTTCTGGGCTTTTCTTTTTTTTAAAAAAAAACCAAACAACCAGAGGTGGTCTAATTCCCTTTCCTGGAACAGGCTTTTCTCACACTGGTGGTTTATCTGTGACACCAAAACCAGAGTCCTGCTATGCTGCAACCATAAACTAGAGACTTCACTGTGAGCTGAGATACTGTAATGAACTGAGTTAACAATGCCGAGGGAATTCAGAAGCTGGCTGACTAGAAAGAGTAAGCCTGTTCATGTGACCATTTATATTCATGTATTGCTGGTCTTGTCTGGAAAATGCTGTTCATCTATATGATCTGTCATCTAGACACCGGTACCTGCTTGCTAGTGATGACTATGCAGTGTCCTTCTCATAGGTGTCAAGATCATGAACTTGTGCTTTTATTAGCAAGGTTTTGAATTCAACCTTATGTTTAATCACAGGTAAATTAGTACAATGGTTCCTAGTAGGTCTAGTACTTATTTCTATCTCTACCCTCTTGATGTCAAAGTAGGATGTCCCCTGTCAAAGAAGGAAAGTTGTGGCACACATCCAACATACAGGAACAGGACATAACCAGAAAATCTGTTTATCACTACAGGCAGCACATACAGCTACTTTACCCTTCAGGGTTAAACACCAGCACAAGTGGTTATTTCTGATGAGGAGAGGAGCAGTGAGTATAGCAGGCTTATGCAGAAAAGACTTGGAGGGTCTTTCTGTCTTTTCTCTTTTACTGTTAAGAAAAATTAGAAACTTGACCAGTCTTTCACTTGCAGAGTTTCAATAAATGGACAATGATCTTCAAAAATGCTAAACATGAGACAAAGTGAAAAGGGGAAAATAACACGGCAAGAGGTTGCACCTGAGACTTTGTGGAGAAAAAGGTTCAGTGGATATAATTCAGTTTGCTCTGGGATTAATTTTTCCTTGAGACACACTGAACAGGGCTTCTGACACATAAATCAGAAGACCTCAGCCCCAAAAATGAGATTCAAATTGGCCCATAAATTCAAATTTTCAACCTTGAAAGGTACTAATCTGTTTCAGACTACATTCCACCATCTTTTCTATTTTAACTATAACTTTACCATTTTTTCACTTATTTCTGAAAACAATGAGTGTCCCAAACTTGTGCTTGTGGCCAAGCCTACACAGACATTGCAAAGAAGAATTTCAAATAGTTGCACAAGAAACCCCATAGAGCAACTTTTGCAAACCTATGTCCAAATGTGCTTGTCAGTTCCCATGTCTCAGAAAAAGTAGCAGAGGTTGCTTTTCCAGGGCAAACTCACTCACTGGCATGATGGGAATGATTTCATGCAGCAGATTGACAGCTGGTAGAGCTTTGGAAGATCTGTGTTGAGTTCTCTCCTTTGCTTAACAGAACTTACCTCCCCGCTTCTTGTCTTTTTGGCAAGTTGCTTAGCCAACAGATTCAAAGGTGCTTCGAGGGAGGGCAGGAGGCATCAGCAGTGCCAGATGAAAAGCCTTGCAGTGTGCAGAGGAAGAATTCATAGCTCACTGGGCTGGAAAGAGAACATGAAAACAAGGGCAGTGTTAGCAGAAAGGCAGGGGACGTCCTGTGGGAGGGCAGGGAGGCTTCAGCTCCACTTCCAAGGGCTGTTTATGTGTTTTTCCCAGTCGTGATTTCATGTAAAATGCATAATGTCCTAGGAGCAGGGAAGGGGACCTCAGTCTGTTTCTGCCTACAGTCATGACTGAGTGCTATAGGGACTAGATTGCTGTATGAAGCTGGAATTACAATGACCCTTGGGGTAGCTGGGGCTCCCTCTCAGAAATTTTATTAGGCCCACTGATGTCTTCAGGTATTGAAATAAAGACCATCAGCAAAAGTTATCTCCTCTGCAAATGTTCTCCCCCTCAACACATGCTCCCATATATCAAGTCTTGGCAACAATATAATCCATATTTATAATTTCCAGACTTTCTTTTTTCCAAGTCACTCTAGCAGAATCTACAGAAGGTTCACGGAGAAGACACAGCTGGTATCTCAGCTGCTTGATTCCTAAATGGACTGAGCCAAAAACAGAGCAGCCTGCCAGCTCTCTGGAGCCAGAACTGCCTTCCTGTTCACAATCAGATTTATGCAAATATCCTGGCAGTGGACTAAAAGTACCTGGATTTAGTCAGGAGAGGCAGGGAGGCACAGAGGAATCATACTCTCTTCTCCTATCTCATTATGGTCCCCTGCACCATGTGTCCTAGCTGGAACCATACAGTCAAAGCAGGGCTGTGTTATTCCCTGGGTACAGGCCTATTTTCTGATGAAAAAAGAAACACAAACAACCCAACAAAAACACAGGTGCTCTGTCAGAGAGGAAGAATTTCACTCTTTGCTTATTGCTCACAAGCATACTGAGCTTGTGACTGCAATCAGTTGAGAGGGATCAATGAACTAATACAGGGTAGGAAACATACTGCGCTTGTGTTTCCTGAGAGATAATCGATAGTGCCAGATAGAAATACTGAGACATGCACAGAATCTGAGCTGCATCTCCTAGGAGATGAATGGCTCACTGTATCTCTTGTCAGTCATAAATAATTTTAGTAAATAGACTGTTAAATAGATTTAAATGATTAAATTTTAAGGGACATAAGGCATCAGACTGAAATATTCCTGTCTTTGGTATTTTCTTATTAGCTCTCTGAGGAAAAATATGAGAACTGCTCCATAGGATGATACAAGGGGCTTATTGTTGATCTTTCTATAAACTGCAGGTTAAATGTATGTTGTAATTAATCTGCAAGTTTTTGGTCTTTTGCTGAATTCACAGGAAGAAAATTCAAAAGGTTTGTGTCACATAATAATGTTTGTGATATTAAATCAAATTATAATGTTTCTTTTTTGACAAATAAGTTATGCTTAACATTATCCATCTCCATAAGTTAGCAAGCAGGCTGCAGACCTAGGTAAAAATAAGATTATGTCCCACTCACTAATCTCTAGAAGAGATGGTCAGAATGAGGAACAACATCTGTGTCTCTCCTTTACTGATAGGCTTGCAAGTGGAAAGGGTAAAGGATAACACTACAGGTAGCTCCAAAAAAAATACTTAGGTATTGATAATATCACTTAGAAATCTATTTCCAAGCCACACGTCAAGGAAGAATCTCTGACCAAACGCAAAAGCTGCAGAAATCTACAATTGCACGGTGAATTCAATTGTACAAAGATATATTTCACTAGCTGGGATTCACTATAAAAATTCACTGAAGGACCCAATTTCTTAAGCCATTTGAAACATGTAAAAATCAATGAATTGTTCATAAAACACAATGACCACATTGATTTTAGGAAGTTGTAGAAGGCATTTCTTTTACAGAGCACATTATATCTGAAATACATAGTGAGGACTCCCTCATCCAAGCAGAATGCCCTTGTTGTTTGGATGTACATACACAATTCTAAGATCAACCTGGACATTAATTATTACCCTGCGGCAGGTAGGGGAGGAGCTGTGATCAGACGAGTGTTTCTAAACTTCAGCACCTCCCAAAGGAACACTTTAGGCAGTGAAATTTAGGGATTTCCACAGACCTCCCCTTCACACGGACGCTGACAGCCAGCTCTCTGTTATGGATCTTCCAGCATATATTATTTGGCGTCCTGTCAAGAGTAAGGAAATGCCCATACTTCCCATGGATTGCATCTCTCTAGTTTTTACTGCTCTCATGACAGTGTGGCGAGGGAGTCCACAAACTCCTCTTCATATGGAAAATGACAGCTTTACCTTTTCTGAACCTAACGAGTATATACATCACAACTTGAGATAACCAAAAAGTGGGCACCCCTTTAATCTGAGTTCACCCAAAAACATTGACTCTTGCCCCAATTGCAGATTTCTGTACCATCACCAAAGGAATAAAATTTTTGCACCACAGGTTTTGGTGATTCCCCTGGAGAGGACCTATTGATGCAGTTTGCATAATCATTTGGATTTATTTTGATAGATACAACACAGGAACCAGCATGCCTTTCTGTAAGATATATTGAAGAGTTTCCTGCTGTTCTATGAAGTAGTTTATTATTGCCAGAGCACCATAAGTGAATAGAAAGCCTTGCAAACACATACAGAGGCATAGTGCCTGCTGAGAGAAATTTACAGTGTAGCTCAGCCAAGTGATAAGGAATCAGGTACAAGAACTCACATTCTATAGACTAAGCAAAACTCAACACTTCACTTTCCTTTCCTTTTGTTATTTTTAATGGCATATTCCAGTTCTGCTCTTTGTTTTTGTAATGCTTCCTAATGCTTTTTTCTTTTAAGAACGTGGTGGGATTTTATGAGAGACATATATTTGCATTGTGAAATAAAACCCACCTCCTCTTTCCTCCTCTTTTGTAGATTTGTGACCTCTTCAAGAAAAGGACTATGAAAAGATACTTGGAAATACTTTTACCTGATTTTTGTGCAGCAGAATTTCCAAACCTTTTGTTTTGAAAGCTCCACAGCATCATGCCCTGCATATCCCATGTCATTGGTTCCCTTCTTGTTGCATTCATAAATTCCTCAGATCTGTGAGGAGATGAACATAATTTGGAGAAAAGGAGAAAGCTGCAGAGCAATCTCCTCAATGCTGAGTGACAAATGCAAGACTCCAGTTCTGATTAGAAAGGTTTGCTTGTTAGTAACTGTGATTGATTGGCTCTGCTCTCAGTGGATGTTTTAGCTTTAAGGAGAATCAAGTGATCCAGCTAAGCAATACAACTGGGGACACTAACTTTGCAGAAAAATGCAGTCTGCCTTTTTCAATCTTTCAGCTACCAAATTCTCTTACAGCAAAATAACCAGTTTTCTTAAAGTGAAGTTAACTAAACTTGATAGGACATAAGTTATCGAGCTATGGGTTTTATAGGATTTTATACTTTTCAGACCCCATCTATCACCTCTACATACAGTGTACTCTCTGTATAGTCCTACTGACCCTCTTGGAGTCACTTTGGGCTCCTCTAAATCAAAGTGGCTGTACAGTGTCACTGTGTACTGTTGGCAGGCAGGAATCCTTATCCTATTTCCAGCTGCATCACTGACATCAGGCCAAGAAACTGGGAACTCGGGGCAAGCACAAGAGATGTTAGAGGGATCATGACAGCATAATTTGATCCACTGGAAGACTCCTGTAAAAGCAGCTGTCTTTATGAACCTTTATTTGTGGGGAATCCTACGAAGAATTGGTAGGGTACTCACACTGCCCCTTTGCTCTTCCAACTGCTTTGGTGTGCATAGCAGAAGTCTTATGCTTTTAATGATAGGAGATCACTTTTTCTTCTCACACTGTTTTTCAAATGTATAATTATGGTTATTTCAATTAAGTTGTTACTGGTTGAATTCTGAGTAGGTGAAAGAGAAAAACATCCTTGTCAAATGGCAATAACAGTGAAAATTTTCAGGAAATGGATTAATTATTCCCTGTTCAGAATACATCTGAGATACTTAAAGATGTTCAGGTATGTTTCTCTATAGGAATAGCTTACCACTGGGATACCTGAAATCTGGTCTTTCTCACTGTGTATTACTACTTACATCTGACTTCTCTTTAGTACCTGAAGCAGGACGTTTGCATGGTTGTCATAGAACAAACAGAAAATGAACTTAAATTGGAAACCATCTATCTGGAGATAAAAAAAATAACTTCACCCTCAAAGAAGTTCAGAAAAATTGCATCATTTTATTTGGGGCTAATCTGGGTAAGACACAACTCCTTATTAGAATAGTTAGGGGCACTCACTGAGTCAAAAAGAATGTACAATAGCTATTTTAATCAGTGACTGCACGGTGACAAATGTACATTTGCAACATTAGTATCCTCAGCTTTTTTTTAATAGGGCAATTGCAGTTATAAAATACTTTAATACTTCCACTTATTTGACCTAAATGGTACCACACGCTCTACACAGAAGAAGAATCCTTTGGAATAATGTAATTTTTTGCTTTAGCACCAAAACCTGCAAAGCTTGGATTTCTCCATTATTAATGTGTGATACAAAGCACTTAATAAGTTTCAAATTTGCCACCATTACAACTTTAGTTCTGTTACAGCCACCCAGCCCCTTTCCCCCAAAAAACCCAAAAGACTGTAACCTTTTTTTTTTTCTCCTTGCTTTCTTCTCTCTTTCTCAGTTGCTGTGTCATAACACTGGAAATGGAATTATTATATTCAGGGGATGGATTAGCAGCCATGTGTAAAAAGGGGAGAAACAAAGCCTTCTCCTTAAACAAACAGGAAGATCTGAAACCATCTGCACATTCAAATCCCAGGGAAGCACAACAGTAACAAATGAAGGCTAATCTAATAAGGACAATATTTATTCTTGGATATTATTTCTATTATTATTAGATTATAATTTGGGAAGAAGTCCCCTCTTAGCATTTCCCCAAAGTACTAAAACCAATGATCACATTACACTGGAACTCAAGCTTTAAAGAATTTGAAATTCAGCTAGAGCTGTTCCAGTGAGAGCATAAAAATCCATTTACTTCACATCCTCTTAAATCCTCTTAGTGCCTTAACAGATTAGAGCATAAGGGGGAAGCAACAGTTTTTATTTTAATTGAACTGAATGTTATTTTTCTCAGCTAGGTTTGATGAAGAGGTGAGTTCTCAGGATGGAGTGGTGAGAGGTTTCACTTGATTGTAGCCACTCTTCTTAATGGTTTGACAAGTGCAGGGAAGGACACTTTAGTTTTATGAATACTAAAATTTGCCACTCTCTGAAATGAAGCTTGGGGAACTATATTAGCATTGTATTTGTCATAGTGATTATTTTGGTTGGGAAGAATTTGTGTATGTATTAACAGAGTGGCTCAGTCTGGAGCTTGCTTGCTCTACAGGAAATGATGTCCCACCAGCATGAAGAAAATGGAAGCATATGAAAAGTATGGATGGCAACCCTGGAAATGCTTATAAAACAAACTGTGGCTTTCCTTCTTGTGACTTGCTCAGTGGGTCAAATATAAAACTTTGCAAGTCTGAAGTTAGGGTTAACTGAAGTTAGGGATGTGGTCAATCACTGGTTTCACACCTGATCATGAAAGGCTCACAGGTCATAAGGTCCAGTACTTTGCTTTTGGTAAGAATGAAATGCACTTAAATTTGCATTTTTTTCATCTCTCTCTCTGCAGAGTCCAAGAAAAATTTTTCTATGTAGTGATCAGACTGCTTCTTCTATCCTTTATGAACACTTATTCATTAAATAAGCAACTCTTCTCTTTCTTCTTTAGAAAAAACACTAGTTTAGAATTGACTCCTATCAGTGACCAATATTTAGGAAATTATTTTTGCCCACAGAAATTCAGTTCACTTTGTTTTTCAATTGCAGTAGTCTTTAGCTGATTGCAGTTGCTCAACAATGTTTCTTATTGTCTAATGATAGTTTCCCAATGACGTTTTCTATCACTTTCTTTGACGCCAGGGTTCAAATATACTTGCTTATTTAGCTTATTAAGTGTTGCTTTCATATCTACCTTTAGTAATGGAAAAGGTAATTGTTTAAAATGCATTTATCATAAGTTATTCTATTTTCTGTGGACAGGGATAGATGTCATACCATGTAGCATGACTTAGAGAAAAAGCATGCATTTCAAATGGGTCAAGTTGCATGGGAAATTATACCCTTCTCCACCTCTTAGTAATTAAATTTCTTCATATTCCCATCTGGAAGAAATGCAAAACACTGAGTACTATGTTTTTCTGAATAATTGGAAGTCCATGAAAACCAGAATAGTAGTATTCCCCCAGTGTTGTATGTAGACTCAGTGTCTGCTTCTGGTATCACCTTGTCAAGAAATACACAAGTACCTCATCTTATCATCATGTATCAGAAAAAGACGTTTAAATCAATATTACTATTTAGGACTTGAGAACGAAAGATAAAGTGTATCTGTATCTAGATAAGGACATTGAAACATAGCCTTTTTGCTCCTATTGAAAACCAAATACAGAGGAAAGTTCATTTTGATTTAAAAAAAAAAATCCCAACAAACAAAAACAAAAGAAAAAGAAAAGGGAACAAAAGCAGGAGAGTAAGCCCTCCTAACAGTTTAGGTAAGTCACAACAAAGTCCTAGCCCCCAGAAACCAATTAATTGAAAATTAGGTGACCTTTAGATTCCCTGCAGAGTGTTAAGAGGGTCTGGCTTACTGCCATGATTATGAGTCACTCCAATCCTATTGGTATAATTACTGCTACCACCAGGCAAATCATCTCAAACCTTTTACTGATCTCTTCCCTGAAACAATAATCCTCCAGCCGCCCACCCACAGCAGATTTTGAGATGTGTGTCACCAGCCTCCAGCTTTCATCTAAACTGGTTCTATGGCTTGACATCTGACTGCAGTGTTCCCACCATTCCCCCAGTGAACTCGTAATGGTAGTCAATTTAAACCCCAGAAAATAAATTCAAACTTTAAATCAGATGAAAATTCGTCATTGTTGCAACTCAGAAAAGTGAAGACTCAGCAATTCTGTAGGGAGATGTTAGCTGTGGTGCCTTTTGCTGTAGAACATTTGCTATCCCAGATGGGTTTCCATTTGGCAAGACTGAAGGACTAGCAAATTCATCCTCACAGGACCACTGCACATGCCCACCATTTGCCAGCCATCCCTGCTGAGAGGCAGAAATGCATGCTGTCACTGGGTCCACAGCTGGACAACATGCATTAGTTCTCAATACAGTTGCTGTTTCCAGAAATGGAAAACAATCTGTGTATACCAGTAAATTTTGGCTGGCATCTCCAGTGAATATTCAGTAGTTTGAACTGCCCCTGTACTTTCACCTAAATCATAAGCTCATTTGGCTGTATCTTTGGGATACAGCTAATGAGAGATAATTATATAATAATAATTGAATGTAATAGTTAAGATCTAACACTTGACATTAATCTTACACATGAAACTTGTCCATTTTCTCTCAAATGCATCTTATATGGACAAGAAAAACAGAGGGCATGCGAGGTGCCTCATTCTTCCTTCTTATCCATCCCAGGAAATACCTGCCCAAAACTGAGTATCTCCAAGGTGCCAGACTGTCTTACTTAATGGTTGTTATTACCTAGCCAGTTGTTTTAGAAGGAATGAGTGGCTACTTGAATATAGGGCAATTAAGACAGTCAATTTAGGTGCTCCTTCCAAATCTGACATGATACCTGCTTTGTGTTGAGTATTTGCCAGTCATATCCACTGGTGAAAGGGGAACATAGTAGTCAGAAATGCTGTGTGCCACAGGATGTAAACCCATCTGTATCTCATGCTGGGCAGAGGGGTTGAGTTTTTGTCCCATAGAATCAGTGGGGTTTCAGTGATCTTAATTTCCTCATGCTCCTGGCCTTTGCAGACTAAGGACTTACATGGTTTCTAATTTGGATAATAATGATTAAAAAAAATTTTCTTCCTTCAGGGTTTTGCATCTAAGAGGTAGAAAAATCTTATTTATTAGAGGCTGGGAGGTAAATCTTAGTTCCAAAGAGTGAAACATTACCCCAGGTTCTGGTAAACAAATCACAAAGGCGGGAAAACCTGACCATTTAGATTAATGAAAATGTTTTCATTTTTATTTTCAAACAGAAACAAAATCAGAACAAACAAAGCTTAGGGTTTTTTTGGTGTGTTTAGAGCCTCTTGAATTCAGAAACAAACAAACCCAAAGCTCTCAAGGCTGAGGCATGTGCAATTTATTCTGCTTCTTCAAACACAAAGGGATCCTTTTCTGCCTTCCGGCTTGAAAACCTTCTGGTCATGAGTCTCAGCACATCTTCTTCTTCAGTCTTGACATTTTCTGGTTTTGCCTGAGGAGCTAAAGCAGGGTGAAGTTGTTTAGGGTTTGCACTACAGAACCAGGTAAATGGGTAGTTTAATTTGTTTTCTTCTAAACTGACAGGGACTTCAGGCACTTTAAAGCAGACAGCACTGTTGCCCAATAGTAATTTCTGATATTCTACTTGTACCTGCTTATTATTTATTTCTTTTCCTCCAGCAATGTCATCTACTTTATGTTGTACCTCAAATTCACACTTGTTCACATCTTTGAAGAAAGACTTGGTATTTGGAGTGGTTCAGGTTTTTTTTGAGGGGGAGGAGGGGAATGGATCTTGTCCTCTGAATGGGATCCTCTTATATATTTATATGCACACATACATTCATGTACAACCAAAAGCATACATTTCCACATTTATTTTAAAATAAGTACTGGAAGTATAAATTGCTTGTATTAACATAATTTAAGAATAGACTAGGTAATTATCCATGGCAAGCATTGTCTGGAAATTACACAATGAATAAAGCATGTATTTAAAATGAAATCTCTTTATGCAGTAACTTTTACATTTAAGAAACTAAAGAAAAAGTCATCTATTTTGATACACTGAAAAATATATGCAACATAAAAAAAAAATAATTGTCAAAGTCTTTGTGTCTATTCAGTTTCTTCACTGAAAATAATCAGGACTAATGTCTCATTCTGTCATGGCCCAAATTCATAAACAATATATGACCAAAATCCAACATGAGCATCTTGTACATACAGTATCTATTTTGCTGTTTTATTTCTTATGGTAATATGAAAAATGCTATTTGTTAACACTGCTGCCAGTGTAATTTTTTTTCTGAATTATGAGCCACACCAGAAAACAGGTTACATGAGGGTGGTGAGGGAATTCACCTGCTCCCCTGCAAAGAATGGCCTAAAAATCAAAAGCTGGTGATACAGGAATGTATATGAACAGAACATCGAAAATTGCCTAAGGTTTTGCCCACAAATGGCTAACCCTAAAAGGGAAGTCAACCATTAACCAGACTAAACAGAAGTTAATCCACAAAATTATGAAGATGTTTTGCAAAAACAAGGAGTCAGGTTGAAAAAAAGAATTAAAGATTGTGCAGCCTGTCCCAGCTTGTGGGGTGCAGCACGTAGGCTTTCTCACTGGTTACAAATTTCTGAATATTCATTTACATTCTGTAAGTGAGTAGGATTGTGCTTTTTCTGCTGCATTGCCAATATTGATGCCAGATGTATAATTTACTGATTGCCTGTTAATCATGTGTTGTTAATCAATAAATAAAATTTGATCCTTGTTTGTTTGAATTTATAAAAATGAGCACTTTTTTCCTGTGACCATGATCCATAAAAGAAGGAATTGTTACATTTAAGTTTTATTATTTAACTGGGGTGTTAAATGAGGAAATAATTTCCCCTGGTCTGTCTCCCAGTAGTCAATGGGATGCCATGCTTCTAAGTGGAGAGTTATGTCCCATACTGACTGTGTGAACCCTATGGCTATGAAAAGTCTGTAGAAAGCAAACCTTTAGAAAAGTGGCTGAACCTGTGCTGACGTATAAATCTTAGGTTGGCCTTTTCTGAACTGGAGGAAAATGTTACCCTCCATTTGGGTTCCACTGTACTTAATTTTGAAGACAACTACAGGCAGTCTTCATTTGTGGAATAAATAGCTCAGTAGTGAGAGGCTTTCATCAGAAGTTGAGAAAACTTGGATCCCAAATCTTCCTAAGAAAATCTGGACATAGTATTTTATGCAAATTACTTGATTACCAAAATTCTGGAGTCCCCTACAGCTGGTAGACACCTTATTAACAGCTATACTTATTAATTAAAAGATGCTTGGGAATATTCCTAATATTGGAACCAGAATGTATGTATGTTTAAATTGCTCATCTCTTGCAGTGTTTTGGCCCATAGGTATTTTGTATGGAGGACACACAGTTTGGGATGAGTAAGAGGATCTATTAACATGCTTTACTGGGAGACAGTAACCCTAGGTATGTTTAATATCACAGCATGAGCATAACCTGTCTGCTTAATCTGAGCTATCATCTTCTTTGCAAGGAACAATCAATTGTTTGTTGAAGTATGCAACATGAGAGTTGGTCATTGCTTTGCATCATGGAATGCTATCAAGAGCTATGGCTCTACTGAATGAATCAGTATTATATAGCAAGTAGCCAGTGTTCCAGGCTCTGCAGGTGTATATTCCATTATACTGCCTTGAGCTAATGCTCACTAAAGAAAACAAACCAACCAAAAAACCCTGAGACTCAGTAAATTACATCTGTACAGAGGGAAAGAAATGAATCAGATGTGATCACTTCTGTCAAAGCCACCCAATAAACATATTTTCTGTTGAGACTATGAAGAAATGATACCTGCTAGAACACATCTTCTGAGACTGAGAATATTGTGACAGTACAAAGTGATTAAGCAGGGGCTAAGACCTATTGATAATTCTACTCTGGTAAGGACAATTTTTAACTATGAGTAATGAAGAAGAATTGGGAGGGGTTTTTGCTCAAAAGAGATCCTACAATAAGCTTGGCACTTTGCAGACATATAGGTAGACTCATCCTTGACTTACTGGTTTCCCAGAAATATTAAAGGACCAGAAAAAGATAACAAGTCAACTGGGCACAAATCAGAGAGATAGCCTGCAAATAGCATTGCAGCAGTGGGACTTTTGAATTGAGAATTAAACCTGAAGATCCACAACCCCCCAAAATAGTCAGCAGCATTTTAGCACAAAATGGCAATCCCGCTGACATTTTACTGACCCCCCCCATTGGGACCACAGATGATGAGAACTGAATGTGCACAGTGACTAAAGGATCTTTTTTCTTCTGGCAAATCACCAGGAGACTGAAAAGGAAATTTGCCGACTGCTTGCTATTCTCTGTGGCTAAATCCAGGGCTTCTCATGCTGCCTCCCACCGTGAACATAAATTCATTTCTAAAACAAACAAAATAGAAGAGGGGAAAAATAGGCTCTTAATGCAAATTGCCTAATACTAAGCAAATAAAGAGGCTAATAATAAGTGGTAGTAATACAGACTCATGCCTTTGTCAAAAGAAATGAGAGTCTTGTTTGGTATCATTCACAGTTACAAATTAAAGGCATTATAAGCATCTCTTTTTCATTTGTGTGATGATGAATTATTAATCTTCACTCTTTTATGTTCATTTTCAGGTAAGCAAATTCTTTCATCTTCTTTGGGAATCATATAAGTTCACTTACTGACTTGTAGCTTTTTGAAGTGTCTTGTCTTCATCTCTCCTTCCCTCCACTTCAGTTGCTTTTCACAGTCCCCACATCTTACATCAAGAGTTAATGATTAAGAATAAAACTGCTTTTAGTTTTATGAAGTGAGAATCACACTGAGGTCTCTGGGAGGTTCATTCTTGTAACACAGAACCTGTAACACAGATCCTACTGTGTACCTGAGACATGCTGTGTTGGTGAACAAGCATCCTATTAACCACAGGACACAAAATTCTCCTGTCTCATAAACGTAAAAATTAGGTAGAAAGTAGGCTTAGACTGATCACCAACTTATATCTACTTAATGAGTTACCATTCATCAGTAGAGTTGTGGTAAATGATTGTTCATCCCTGTATTCTTAAGCCATGATATATGTGAAAAAATATATATTATTTCTTGGTTTAGGACACAAGAAAAACTTCAGAGCAGGTTACCATAGATGAGGCATAGTAACTTACCGAATAGCATGGTTAGTATTAGCCTGGTTTAGACAGCTGCAGTACTACTACAAAGACATATTTTTAATAACATGAACATTCATGAAGGAGTAGTAGGTAGCCACACACAGGGATTTGTAGAAAAGGGTCTGTGTTGGACATTGGGCCAAGCAGCATGTTAACATATTGAATCAATTTATTCCTTGTATATCAATTGGATGATTTTCTGTTGCTGCGAATAACAAGTAATGCTGAAAAGTATGGGCTGAAAAATAAATCATCCTATATTTTTCTTTGCAATGCCATATAAGTTGATGGGTGATACTTCATTTTTCTCAGGTCAGATACATTGCTGAGAGGTAGAGTAAAATTTACATTTGAAATCTCTGGTTTGCAACAACAGTAATTTCTATTCAGATTAACTGTTTTCTCTTGTTTGTCTGTGAATAGATACATTAGAGTCTAAGTGCCCATATAATCTTTTGGTCACACTCCACATGCATGAGAGAAAATATTTCTGGCTGATGAAGTAATCCTAGATGTGATTTGTCTGTAGAA
>VZTU01002439.1:0-44241 GCA_013400835.1 Zapornia atra | reverse complement strand
ATATTTTCTTGTGGACCAAAAGCATGCAAAATAATGGAATCAAAGTATGAGGTAATATCTCAGGACAGATACTCTTCTATCATTGAAAAAGCAGTATTAACTACAATGGTTTTGTGGTCGAGAGAATATTGTAATAAAGTAGGGAAAAGATGAAGAAACGCTTTTAACACGTTGTACTGGTCTCAACAAGATATGCAAATTTATTAAATACCAGAGGCTTTGATCCTCCAGATTCTTAGACTTCTGCAGACTGCGAGCTCCCTGCAGAGGATAGAATGAATAGGGCATCCATCAGCACACAGCACATGTGCAAGAAATTACAAAAAATAAAGGTGCTGATTTGCAGAGATATTGAAAAATGCATGGAAGCAATTTTGCTAGACATTGGTCTGAACTGGAAAGTAGATTCAAACTCATCCCCTATTCTCTCCTACAAAACTTTGCCAATTTTAAATCTTGGCATAAAACGTTACCACAAACCTTAGGGAATTTAACGTAAATTAGTATTATTTTTATCTATCTAGATACTAATTCTGCTGATTGCTCTGCTATCTGTCTGTTTGAATACTTGAACATATGTAGTTAAAATGTAAAGTAATTAACAAGGACTGCTTGAAAAACTATTATTTAAAAATGCACTTCAAAATCAATTTTGACCCAGATCTTACAAAGAGTTTCAACTGTAGAAGAAGCAATAACTTCTCAAGTGTCCAACTGGCCTTACTAAAACTCAAAATCCATTTTCATACTTGATACATTATCTGTCTGTTTAACCTGATAGTATGTACAAAAAAGAACAACGAAAGATGGCTTAAAGGATGTTTTCAGCAATAGTAATTCAAATGACGCTGAATCAATGGATTCCCACACCAATTATAGTTAATTTTGGCGCAATTAAAAGTGCTTAATGTCAATCCTATTTGTGCATCTTGAGATATTCAACAGCATTTCACAGTGTTTGAAGCCTTTATGAACTATGTTTTTCTGAGCTGTTCTTTATGAACTTTTTTCTACTGCCAAATATTTGAAAAAAGAAATTACAAGTAGAATATGCACAGTATCTCAATATGGATTGCAAAATGCAGCTTAAGAAAGCCATTTTACTTAACAGAGCCATTTATACCTGCTCTAAGGATGACTAACAGAAGGAACAACATTTCTTAAAGCCCAGACAGCACATCACTTTGAAGGTATTCTCACCTGTAATTCTTCAGAGGCAAAAAATATTTTTCCACTTTTTGGCAACAAAACCAAAAAGGCCCAGACCTGTGCTATGAAGATTGAAATGCTTTTGTCTGTTAAAATTTCCTACCCAGTTTGCTCTTCAGATTTTTAAAACTATTATTTTATTTTTTTAAAGAAAAGGCTTAAGGGGTGGACATGCAGATCAGGATTTGCAACAATCAACAAATCCATGCTTGCCACCTTCAGAGAGTTGTTATTATGTCATAGTGCTTTATTCTAGATAATCCTGATTCTCAGTGGTGCACATAGAGATGTTTTTTCTCCTGGAAAACGTTTACATTTTCAGTGGCATTGTAGTTTTCTATAAAATATGTGTTTCACAGATGTACTGTGAGAGAGCATCAACTCTCCCTCTCACTGAGGACCCCTGCAGACCTATGCATGGCTAGAATACACAGTCTCAACATTAGGCAGGGTACAACAGAACATAGATAGCATAGGAGTAGGTGGAAAGACTAAGTAACAGTACAATGACCCGCTCAGGTAGTTGCAAACAATCACTTTTCTATTTTAATATCATCAGTGAAGGCAAAAATTCATTGATCAGAATGTGAACAGATCAGATCGCCATGGTAGGACTAATGGGTAAAGAACTATAATGACCATGACATGGAATTGGTTTGTTTATCTCCAGCATGGAATCTAATTTATATAGAAGACCTTGACTGTGGCATTTTATGTTTGGGAGAACTTGTGTAACAAGTATATAGCGTAAGTGCATTTGATAATTGTGGAACAGTACAATAAAGCCTGAGATTTCATACAGAACTTGTGCTCAAAAACAAAAAATGTACTGGGCTGATTAAAAAATCATAATAGGTCAATGTATTAAATACTACAGAAATAATAACAGCACCAGGAGAATCTGTAACTTTTAGGAGATATTTACAAGAGTAAGATCTAGACTTGTAAGAAGCAGCTAGATGTTACAGATCATACAGATGGACCTGCAATTTTGCATTCACTCTTATTCATGTCCTCTTTCCCATCACACTTTTAGACTGACAGTGTAGTGGAATAGTTTATAGGGTTTGTGCTAAGAGTGGAACATAGAGGAACAAAATAAATTGTCATTAGGCCCAGATCACTTACAGAGTTGAAGAATATAGCCCATAAAATTGTGAATAACCCAACAATATTTTGAATAATCTGCCATATTTTTTGTCCATTAAACAATAAGCTTTATATGGGCCTTACTTAAATGTTTTGAAACAAGAAATTGGAACTTCCCACTAGGACACATTAATGAAAAATGCATTAGAGCTACTTGGGGAGTGTTCAATCCTCTCAGCCCCAAGAGATTAATACTTTATGAGGAGGCTGATGCTCTACCTCATTCTCATGGGTCCTCAGTAGTGTTCCAAAGAAGAAATGCAAGATTTTAAACATTTACTCTTTTCCCTAACTTTTCCCTTCATCATGAAACATTTCCTTCCCTACTATTTTACTCAATACTTCTTAGCAATTAAAATTATGATAAAAGGAAAGGACAATATATTTTAACTGAGCAAATCTACTCTAAAAATTCTTAAGAATATTCTGAGTATATTTATGTAGAAGAAGTAATTATTCTTAAAGCAACTTAGTATCTTTAACTTTTGCCAGGGGTATTTTAAGCATCTATCATCTGTTTTATAGGAGATTTAATGGATTTGTGCAATATGGTATAGAAATTCTCAGTGTTTAGCAGTTCATAATTAATTCAGTAAACTCACATATGTCTATTTGAGAATTGTTTCTATACAATTGATAAAATCCCTACATTTATATGAATGATTTGGGAACAGTCTGTCACATAGTTTTGACTTACCAGATAGTCACAGTTGTTAAAGATGTAGATTACTAGTTCAGAATTTGAAATGCATGCTTTATATTAATAATATAAAATAAATATATTTGATCACACTGGAGATGCAATTAATGATGCATCCTGAAAAAAATGAAATATGAAATTTCATGAAGAATGAATCTTTCAATTTAATTCAGAATTCAGACATTTTTATTCGAAATTATTTTTTCACAATTTTTATGCTACTAAAAATAAACACATTTGAATAATTAAAGGAATTTAATATGAAGATTTTGTTGCAATTATTGTTTTTTGGGGTTCCATAAATTTCCTTGTATTTCCCCTTAATCACTCAGGTTTACTTTTAAAAATGCTACTGTTACCACTCTCTTAGTCTACATTTTGAGTCAGATAGCACAGAATTTAAAGGAATAAGAGCTCTGTTCCTTTGCATACATTTATTTTACTCTATGAGCCTGTTTGGAAACAGTAGGTATTATATTTACATTCCTATTTTGTGTAGGAATTTAGATTGAAATTTAAATTAAAGTTTAAATTTCAAAACAACGATGATAGTTCGCTTTTAAAACTAGATGCAAATTTATACTCTTTTAGTTATTTTTTAAGGGAAAAATGGCATATGTCATTGACTACTCCTGTGGAAAGTGAAAGGTGGAAGATTGAATGTGGCTGAAAGAAAACACAAGTTTGAGATATAGGAAACTCTCCTTTCTGTAAATTAACCTTACCTCCATTTGAAGAACTGAAACCTCGATTACACATTACATTATCCTTTTGAAACTATAAGGCAATTCCCAGAGATTCATTTAAATGATAGATCTATACCATATCAGTAGTCATTAGAAACTGTTTATTATATATGTTTTCTAATTGTTTTGATTTATAGAATAAATGAGTTTTAAGTTAGTTGATGTCAAAGATAACATAGTTTTCTGCTCAGATTGCAGGCGTATACAATTCACCATTCAGAAAATCCCCAGATCCAATGGAACTGCTGCTAAGGAAGTCAAAGCCATTGAGCCACAGACAGCAGCCAGTGAAGAGCCCCTTCGCCTATGAGCTCTATGACTGGCCAACTTGTAGAAGGCCTCCGACTTTCTCCTCATCACAGCCTCTGCCACCTATTGGCAGACAAAAACCTCAGGTAACATTTTTCAGTGTCTCTGAGGCAGCTTTTGTTCATATCTTTCATCATAGGTTGTCATGGAAGCCAGAAGGATCGTTGACTCCAAAAAAATCCCTTTTGTGGACTTGATTTTACATGTAAATCTGGTGATTGCATTCGGGATATAAAGTCTTTGAAACAGTTTTGTTGTAAAGAAAAAGAAACCTAGGTGGTATTTAAAAACTGGGAAATACGATTCTTTAGACTACACTTTTATTCTTTGGGGAAAAAAATGTCACTTCCCATATTTCAAAGAGGAGACCCAATGTAATTAAATACCACTGTTATGACTCATTAGAGGTAGAATTCTTAATTTCCAATTTTAATTCAATAGAAACTAGGAGCAATGAAATCTTATGGGAGAAATTAACCAGTTTTGATAATTTTTTTGCTCTTTTTACAATTGTTTTCCATATGAAGGCCAAGAGACATCCTCTCAGTATAGAATAGTTCCTGTACTTGTGTGTCCATTAGTTGTGTGCAGCTTTAATTACAAAAGATTTACATTTTGTTCTGCATCACAGCTGTGTTGTCCAGCTCCCTTTCTTAACTGTTGTGGTCTCAATTTTATTTCCAGTAGATGTCAACATATGTTACAGATAGCTTGCTTTCCTCTTCTATAAGTTAATGGACATCTCTGAGATAATGTATCAGAGTGAGTGTCCCACAAGATGGCAAAATATCTTTTGCCACCATATTATCAAAACCGGCTTGGATTATATTCATTATACACAGCACATAGACTTTTAAGGCCTTTATGTTCCTCACTTGATGACAGTACAATGACATGTAGCTTTTACCAGTAAATACCTGATACTTTTGGGATAGAACTATTCTGGTTTTCCCTCCATTCTGAAGATATTTTCAGTGCGCCCAATCTACTGCTTTGCACATTCACTTTCAGTGGTGGTTTAACTTTGAATGACTGTTATGTCTTCAGAACCTGGGTTGTTTGGTTTTTTCTTTTTACTCTATTCTATAATTCCTTTTTTCTGTATGCTTAGAAAGACAATGCTTCTAAATGAGTTCTGAGTAACTTCTACTGAACCTATCATTCAGCTTCAGAAATTAAACAACTATAATGAGCAGTAACCAATGTATAGTATATCTTTATTTCTATTTTACACTTCTAAATCAGTATGGTTATTTTCACTGTATTATTACAGCCCTTGGTAGAAGCAATCTGGACACAGTCTTAAGTTTGAACTACTGCTGGGTTCACTTTATGTTTACGCATGCCATCTGCCACGATTTACCTGTGTTTTATTGATTGCATCCACTTTTTTCTTCAGTGGGGTCAGCTGTGAGTGTACTGGCTAACCCACACAAAAGCGGCTTTTCTCTTCTTTATGTCTTGATTGACTTGTCTGTAGCAGGATGAGTCTATATTGGTGGTAGAACAGGAAGACAAAGGCTATTGGGTTAGAGCATGAGAAAAAGATGCAGATCTGCCAGAATACTTCTGGAGAAGCTAGGGTGAGTTACACAGAGATCCACACTGCTTTTAACAGTAACGATCAACTTCAGGGCAATTCTCAAACTTTGTCCTTCCCTCCTTATGTTGTCCCTACCTTGACTGCTTGAGCTTCCTTGTTGAACTCACTGACCCATATTAGAGTTGAGACAAAGCGTGAGCCAACAGTTTGGTTGATCATGAAGTTTGGAGTTGAGACACATATGACATTATGCTTTACTTTCTTGGACCAAAGGTGCTATGATGGTCCTTCGGGTGGGGTGCAATGGAATACATTGTCTCTCAGGTTAGGGGGAAAGATTTTACCTAGTGGACGTGGTATAGGAGCATTCCATAAAGAGGGAACTGAGAGATTTTCTGGGTTTAAATTGCTCTTGGAAGAGCTCTTTGCTGTATACAAAGTATCTTACAAGCTTCTCTTTGGATTTTGAATATTTTATAGACCTTTCTAAGTTCAGATGCACACACAGCAGTTGTGCACAGATAGCCTTTTAGAGCAAACCAGAAGAGTTCTGTTTATTTTCTGCACCTCAAAGAGGGAATTTACTATATAATACTTTAATCCTTTCAGCACCCTGGGATGTACACTGTGGGGTAAATTTTCAAAGCACAGCACGTGGATTTAGCTGCGCGGCTCTTATTGATGTTAATGGGAGTCACACGGCTAAATCCCTACACAACACTTTGACAATTTAGGGTTGTGTGTCTAAGAAAAGGACACTGGTTTGAGCTGATGAAACAGCTGGAAATGAAAACCCATCAGAACGCATCATCCTGCAAGTTTTCTGGTGTGACAATAAGGAATTTAATTACTAGATATGCTTGTGTCCTAGTTCTACATTGTGGCACCAAGCCTCTTTTTCTAATATCTATCAGGCCTACTTGAGTAACTAGTTACTTCATTGTTCTTTTGGGTATCTAAAATTTGTATTACTCATAAGGTCAGATATTTTGTATAGGCATGTCAACTGTAGATGTTTAAAAGAACAGAAATTAGCTCTCTGTCGTCTTTCTCTTAGGGAAATGGGTATTTAGCGTTTTATAGGTAAGCTCAATGTGTGCACATAGTGTATTTAAAGGAAAAGTTTTAATGATGCTTAAACTTCAGTTAGATCTATCATTTTTTTACTGAGTTAACTAGAATTACGGTTTGATGGAAACACAGATAATGCTAGAATTAGTAAATCTTTTCATTAAAAGGCATTAATAACAGAAAGCACATTGCCATTTTTAGGGGATTTTTTTGCATGCTGGTAGGTCTCCTGCAGTGGGGGGGACAGGGAAGAACGTATGATTTCATGTTGATCATAATTTTTACCTTGAGTTGCTGATTTTATGACAAAGTGGTAAGAATGCCTATCTGCTAACCTTTATCTGGCAGACCAATTGGTGGCAAAAAGATTTATGCTACTTGGTACAAATTCCAATCATAGAACATGAAGTTGTGCGAGTTGCTTTCAGGGTGAAAACTGTTGGTTGATTCCTTCCCTTCCTTTCTGAGCCTGACCTCCCAAGATTTCCATTTTGAATTAAGATGCCTTAAAATGCTTGGTGGCATTGCCAATTTGAAAAGATTTGTAAGCACAATTTTACAACAGATTAAAGTTAATCTTGTAAAATGGACATTGGTGGCCCTGCCCATGGCAGGGAGTTTACAACTAGATGATCTTTCAGGTCCCTTCCAACCCAAAGCATTCTGTGATTCTATGCAATGACATAGGTAAATGTATTTTTAGAGATCATGTCATACTAGATATATTCCTTACCTGCCTATTGCTAAGGAAGTTTCTTCAAATTCAGAGGAATGGAAAAATCTGCAGGGAATGTTTAGAATTATCTTAATATTCTAACATATAAACCCCATTTTCATTAGTGGTGACACAGCCTTAATTGAGAGACTTTTGCATAGTTGCATTCTTCTCTTCCTCCTTGCATTAGTAGTTGGGCTCTGTTCATTTAATTTGAACTATGGATCGAGAAAGCATTAGAAGGTCTTAGAAATTAAAAATAGAAACAAATCCTTGCTTGGATAACTGATTTGGCCCTTACCCTGGTGGAACATGAGTCAATATTTCACAATGAAGAAGAAATACAGTATTCTGAAGGACTGTTTTCTAAAAGCAAACATATTTATCCGTATATTATTTGACAATAGTACATTTCTTTCTTTGTTCCACATATCCACTTCATGCAAACATCTTAAACTACAGAGTATTCATTTTTTATTATAAATTCAAAACTTTTTAAATAACTTGATCATCAGATTATAGAATAATATAACATTGTTTACTAGCTTTAATGTCCTATTCCATTATTGATTTTTATCTCAGAAGGAATAAGACTTTTCATTCTGTTTTTAAAGACTTATTATGGTCATATTAAATGAACGTGATTTTTTTCATAGCCTTAGAAATTAGAAGCAAGAAAATATATGCCAGAAGTGTAAATGCTATGCTCACATGCTTACTAGGACCTTTAAAAAGCTCTCCAAACCATGGTGCTGTGCCTTTAAAAAGTAAAGTTCCAATAAAAATCCATTAACTACTTTCAAATATAGCAATCCTCCTGTCCAGCTGTGAAAAGTACTAGATGATACTTATTTGCCATTTGTGTTATTTACGGTCCATGACTTTTATGGTAACTGGTTCCTATTATTGGTTTCTATTAATGTAAAACATAAGTGAACATAAATGAGGCGTGAATCATTTCTTTTTATTAGCCCCACAGTCTTCACTCAGTGCCTGCAGTAACTCCAGCTGTGACTTGTTAGTGATAACCTATTTAAAGAAGGATATCTTTAAGAATAAAGGCTGTGATTAGGATTCTTTGTCCGTTCATAGTTTCAGAAGGTTTCACTAGTTCATTGCAGGATCAACAATGATGAAAATAAAATAAAAATTAATTAGCAACACTTCTAAATCCAGAATTGCTACTAAACTGTCCTGAGCATAATATGGCACTAATCATACTCCAGGTAAGTTCTTACTGGTTAGTACTAAAAGCAAGACATCGGATATGTCATTTTGACAGCTCAAGAAAGGACTTCCTGCTGCTATTTATCAGTTTATATTTATTAAATGGTAGATATTGATATCCTCAGTTATTATACAGTATACCCTGGGAATAAAAGATATATATGTGCATTTATAGAACAAGTTGTGAAAGAATTATGATATTTCCTTTTTTTTTAAGGAATAATGAAATTAATATGGAATTAGGATTTTCAAAGATATCTGTATTATTGAAGTCATTACTTTGAATTGTATTAGAAGAATTGTGAGTCTTGCATTAAGTTCCCTTCCAGGTAACTTTATTGTTAAGTTCTTTAAGGTAAAACATAATTTATACTATGAAAATGAATAGACTTAGGCTTTCTGCTTAAGCAGGCTCTATATGCAGTTGATACTTGTGTAAGAGATTTTTTTTTCACCAATATTTGTTTCTAAGGAAAAACTAAGTTTTCCTAATCTTTTCTGACAATGTATTGTTTTAAAATAATAAATATTTATTAGTAGTTAAATAAATCTGGAGTGCACACTTCTCATTCTCTCCGTGGAGTTTTAGAGCATGTTATCCACCTTGATGTTATCTGTAACTCCCTATCAAAATGAACTGCTTTAGTTATTTTGGAAGAAAAGTCTTGCTACACTTCCCAGACATTCGGCATCCTCTTTCATCAGCGATGTGCCATGAATAAAGAAGGAAAGAAAAGAACTGTAACCCCACGATAAAACCCTTACATTATCCTATACTTTTCAGGGGCCTTTCCGCGATCCTGCTGAAGTATTGTGGCAGCGTTACAAGCCTTTGGAACCAACCTTGCGCGTGGCAGCATCAATCAATTCACCACTAGAGAAGGCCAGAGAGGAAATGAGAAGGGAGGAATGGAGAAACTGTATACATGACAATGAGTAAGATGTTTTTTCTTATATTGTTATGAGAATGTTTTCTTTATTCCATTGCTTTCAGAAACCTTTCATGCCTGACAAAATGAAATGTCAAACCTGACAGGTTACTACCAAACATTCTATGTACATGCTTCTAAATTCTGTGTCTTTAGATTATAAACTGTTCAGGGCAGAGACCCTGTCTTGTAATTGTGTGACATATGCCATCCATATCTACGAATCTAAAGAAAAACTTGTAATAATAATAATGATATCTGATGCAACAGATGGGTTTAATGGGAAATAAGAAAACAAATGCAAATTCTCTTTTGCCACATGCTCCTTGACAAGGAAAAAGTACTGTTTCGGTCTTTGTCTTCAGGGAGTTTACAGACTATGGGAGGAAAAAATGGTGTTGCATGCTGATGAGACTTGCTTTCTCTCCTAGTAGAGAACCAAAGCTCACTTGGAAGGGAAGAGAGCTTACATTGCACATGTTAGAACATGATGCAAGAACTATAATCATCTTCGATGCAGTTTGGTTTCCTGTAATAGTACCAGACAGGCCAGATCTTTTCAATACAATCCCATATACAGATGTCTCCCAAAAGGTTTAAGGCTCTTGCCAAAATATTTCTAATTCTTTTCTTATCATGATGGAACTCTTGTCCAATCATAATCAAAGCCTGTGAAGTCACCTGCTCTGCCTTTGTAGCTAGCTAGAAAAAAAAAAGGATGTTTTTGTCAACTTTTCCCTTGAATTCAATAGTCCTGGCAATCCTTTCACACTTTAATACCAGAATTCAGGACAGGAAGGAATCTTTTTTCCTCATGAGCAGCCTGTGTTCCAGCGATTCACTGGGACACGATGCATTGCTATCTTTGATCTGTTTTCTATATGCTCCATGTGTCAGCTTCAGGACTGAGACTTAAGAATGCCAGAATCAATTGCATTTGCATGGTTTGGCATTTATATTTTTTGTTGTTGGATTGCTTTCCTCCCTTCTTCCCTGTTTGAATATTAACAGTGACTTTAAATGGAAATTCTACTCCAAAACAATTCTGAAAGAAAAAAAAAACAACTCTTTTTCAGCTACTTTTCCACTTTTAAGCAATGTCATTTTTAGGTTTGGTGCCAAATATGAAAAATAGTACTTTTTTTTACTTTCAAAAATGTAAGTTGTGTTAAGCTACAAGTAAAAAAGTACTTCAGTTTTCTCTTCCTCTCTGTATTCTTTCATTTACTGGGGTGAGGGGAAAGCAGCTTAATTTTCACATCTCAGCTTAAATCTGAGCCTTTTTCTTTTCAGTTTTTATTTCTACCTTCTGCCAGAGAAATTAAAAAAAACCAACAACAATTCACTAAAATAATTATCAATGTTCTACCTCTCATTGAAAGTGTTCTTTTAACTGAATAACTTTAAATCTATGCATTGCAAGTGAAGATGGATGATATCCTTCATTTGTAAGCATGATTATATTGCCCAGTCTTTATTTGATGAGGTTTACCCCCCCTGCCATCACTGTGTCAACAGTTTCAGAAGTTCCGATCTTGTAGTAATAAATATTTCACTGACTCTTTTTAGTGAGTGAATGAATGGTAAAGCTTTGGACTAGTACTGTTTAAATTTGGGAGTCTCCATCTTTGACAGATCTTAATTAATCAGGGGTCTTTGTTTGCCTTAAGGGTAAGGAAGTATTTAGTGCCACCCTTGATGCACAGAAGCAGTGTCCTAACACCAGTGATTCTCGAGTTCATGCATGCTAAATGCACACTATATTATACGTTTCCAGGCTGTGATCATTCTGTTTGTGCTTCACATTCAACCAACCATGGAAGGGCCACATCTGTAACCTTGAAAAGGTGATGACAGAGTTGCAGGTCATCACCAGGACTAAGACTTACCGGCAATGCTGCAGCTGCTATGTGGAATGAAAGTCTTCAGGGAAGAGTCAGCAAAGGGTTACTCAGATTCCTCAGTAGGTTTTTTTTTCTCAGCAGTGTCTATTATCAATTGACAAATTTCCGTCTCTTTCTACATAATTGTGTACTTTGGGACTGTATTTCTTCCTGGTAGTGCTTCCTATGCTGATTTTTCTCCTATTTTAGAAAATAAGGAGAGAGTGAACAGTGGAAGTGTGTGGCAATTGATGAGAGAGCTTGTGTTTGCAGAAAGTGGCAAACTGAATCCTTGATCTGTGTGTTTCCAGAGTGAGCATTGTGTGGCACCTCTTAAGACAGAAAAACTGTCGGTGTATACCTGCAATTTCTGACAACATTCAGAATTCCCACTCACCTCTGACTTTCAGGGTTCTTTAAAGTGGTAATACATTTTTGCTAAGTGTTTCAAGCTCTGAGAAAGTTTTTTTCTTCTGATAAAATGCAGAAATAATTGATAAAAACCATGGGAGAGGTTGAGGCAGACAGAGCAGTACAAATGAAATCAAGAGAGATTGCTTATTTAAAGCAACTGCTAGAATTTTTGTAATGAAGGAGCAACTGGGTAATCTAGCCTTATAACAGTGATTCCTTTTTCTCATGTAATTGAAGCTGTTGCTGCCTTATTATGTGATTTTTCATACAAATGAAGTGATTTCCCCCTCCGCTTGGATTGGAATGACAATTCGACTCCTTTGGGATGGCCACTTAAAAAACTAGTGCCTAGTTTGAGTCACCAACTGCTGGATCCAGCAGATTTAGATCACTAGGCATGAAAAGTTCTTTACTCAGTTGCACTCTGGCCTAATTTTCCACAGAATAAAAAAAGTAAATTATTTTCATCAGCTTCATTGAAATCCATCACATGTAATGTGCCTGATGCTTCAAAGTATACGATTAAGCATCTTTCCAAAGTTAGTGTACATCAGAATGAGTTGCAATGTGGTGATAGAATAGGGATAAAGCAGCAATAGTGTAAGACTGAGTTTTCCTGGTTTATTGTAGTCTTCTGGTGTGACATCAGGCGAGGCATCAGTACTGGAGATAGCCAAGCCAAGATAGCCAAGCCAAGCCAAGTTCTCTTGTGCGCACACCCTGCCTCTCACCTGCTGTGAGAACATTGCAGGACATAGCTCCTTGTGGGCATATTCTCAGCAAGGTAATACTTTCCCTTAGAACTAGCTTAGGTGCTTCTGTTCTACGCAGTGCCATGCACGGAAGGTATGCTTATAGAGAAGTTAATGACCTAAATAAGTTCTCTACTCAGAGAGCATCAGTGTTATGAGCTGCCTGGTTTTTATTGCAACAAAATTCAAAAAGTGAGTCACTTTGGTAAGATTTAAGATTTTAAAAAATCTTTTAATTTCTGCATGTATATGACCTTTTACTGTATTTCTGACTTAGCTGCAGTGAAAATGGCTGCAACACTTTGTGGCATATAACTATAACACATCTGAAAACTTTTTTCAAATTATATTTAGTTTTTCATATGCTTTGCAACTTCAGCAATTTGCATATTTTCCGGACTGTTATTGTATTATGATAAACAGGGATTATCATATATTTTCAGATAATGTTTTCTTAACAATTCAACTTCTATTTGTAACTCTTCCATTTATTTTAATTACTAGCACAGTGTGCAACATTTATTAATCAGCAGAGTCTTTTTAAGTTAAAATACTAAATTAGCTAACCCCATTAACACAGAATACTCCAAACAAGCAGTAATAGGAGAGGTAGTTACTGTGCAAATCGTATTATACATGCGGGTGCTCTAGGGCACAGTTAAGCATGATTACCCTCTTTTGATCCAGTATTCCTCTGCTTCTTCCAGCTAATTTCCACTGGAAATTTACAAAGTAGCGCCTTCATTTTTCCATCTTAATTTTTCTAATGAAGTTCTGGTACTTTATAACACTGGGGATGCAGATAATAAGTCTGTGTATAATTAAGAAGTTCCAGAATTTGCTGCAGAGGAGATCGCTTTTACTTCCTACAAGAGCTAGGCTATGCTTTTCTTTGCCTCTTTACATTATCACAGACAGGGGTTAAACAAAAACCAAAAAAACCAACCAGTGGATTCTTAGATACACTGATGTTAGGGTAAAAGGGATTGCTAATTACCTGAGAAAGTATGAATTTAGTATATAGCTGTAGACAATATTTGTAATAATGCAAACAAATTAAGTTTTTTATGGCAAAAATACTGCACTAGGTATGTTAAGGAAAATATTCTGCCTTTTAAAAATTATTTTTTGTAAATAACACTTTGATTTTAATAAGCTCTTCTTATGAGTTAAATAATAGCCACCCTGCTGCAGTTTTTTTGCTATGGAAATCCATTGTGCTTCTTCCTTTGTTCTCCAAGTGAAAAAATAGGCACTGTTGGATTGATAAAGAAATTTACTTCAGGTATAACCAAAATTTGAAAGCTTAAATATAATTAATTTCCTGTTTTATTTAATGAAAAAAAAAGAAAGATAAAAGGTTAACAGCTTCCCAATAGAGAAGCATAGTTTGTTTGGAGCTAGTTGTTCACTGTTTTCTTGTTTTATTTGCATTAGATCAAGACAATTGAATTACTATTGCTTAGAACCACTTTGGATAAAATTTAACATCAATATCACACATCTAGAGTTAAGGTTTTGGAAGTATTTCTACTACTAAATTACAAAAGCTTACAGTACATACAAATATTATGTAAGCAGAATAATATTTCTAGTTGTCTGGTTTTAATGTTTCCTATTGTGCCCTGGCAGTGCAGCATGTATAGCAGTCTGGCAGTAGATCTACTGCCAGTTTTTCTCAGAAGCATGGGTAAAGTTTGAAGCAGTTCTGGTACCAGGATTACGTGTTTGCTCTGCTACACTGCTAGGATTTTGCCTCTTAGGTAAAAAAAAACCCAAAAACCACTCTGGTTTTTTGCTGTCATTTAAATTCAAGAAAAAGTGAATGCCTCTGAACTATGTTGGTGGGTACCATATAATATTGGGATGCTGCCGCCCAGCAGTAAATGATGGACCTGTGAAATCTTCCTTCTTGTTTGTGCTACTGCTCTCTCCTCCCACACTGCCAGAAGCACTAGAGCCCAGTACCTAATGCTGCTTCTCTGGTTTCAGTCAATCCAATTGGAAAGCCTTCAGCATCTAAAAGGCCTCTTCCATCTCCTGTTGCAACAGTGAGAGATATTACAGTGAAGGAGACAGAATGGAAGGGAGAAATGGTAGATGAGGAATACAGAAAGAAAGATCACTTCAGGGGAAAGAAGGATTGGAAAGATTAATAGTAGCAGGGAGGTGTTGGATAGGATGAGTGAAGAGAGAGAGGAAGCAATTTTTATTTTTGTTGACACCA
The DNA here is from genome assembly GCA_013400835.1 of Zapornia atra. Taxonomy (NCBI): domain Eukaryota; kingdom Metazoa; phylum Chordata; class Aves; order Gruiformes; family Rallidae; genus Zapornia; species Zapornia atra. Next base: position 29,367 of record VZTU01002439.1, on the reverse strand, counting down.
AATATCTTGGTTATCTTTTGAAATTTAAATACAAGCCACTAGCAGCTGTCAGGTTCAGCACTGGCTACTAAGTTGAGGCTCCTAGGTCTTTTTACACTAATTAGGTTCAACATAGTGTGGTCCTGGCGACAGTGCAGCTGGCCTTCATTATCAGTGACACTGCCAGCTCTGGTTCTGGTCCCCTCATTGTTGTGAGTGAAATGAAATAATCTTTCATTTTAAAATTTATTTCTTTAGGGAAAGTTCACCTCCCATTAAATCCTTGACTTTCTGAATGTAATCTTAAATCACAAGGAAAAGCTGAAACCAAGATGTAAGAATCCTATGAGTGAGCTCTTTCTGGGAAAAAAAACCCAAACAATTATTAGGTCTAAACTTCTGCATTGATAATGGCATCACACCATTGTCTGGATTTAATTTTCTCCTCCTTCCATCACTCTTCTGTCACATTCAGAGCAAACACTGTCATTAATTTGGGGAAAAGCTGTGTCAGGTGTATATATAGAGCTACAGACTACAATACCATTACTGAAGTGTTTTGCAGTGCTATTGCGTTTTACTATTATCATTGGTTGTGGGGGTATAATGACTTTTGTATGACTCCCATTAATTTAGTTACTCTACTTAACACAAAAAATTGTTTTAATGTTCTTTTTAATTTCTTCTTCACATAGACTAATGAAAATTCTCACTTACTTTAAATGGACATTTAATTTGAAAGCATATGATCCTTTCTTGTAGTTAGATCATTATTGCTATAAGGATCTTCCCACCCAGCTCTGACAGCAGAACTATAGGCAGAAGAAAAAAAGAGAAAGCTTCTACTTTAAACTTCTTTATACCATTATACCCTATTACATTTTTAATATTAATTCATTTAAATTTTAGTATTTTTAGATTGTTCAGTGTTCTTCCTCAAAGATTCATAGTTGATTTAATTTTTCTTTTACTCAACCACAGATGTACATTCCAGACTGTATGGCCCATACTCCAGTTAATGAATTTAGAGGAGATATGCAGCAGGATGCACCAGAATATATTTATGCTAAACTACATGTAGAACATGCTGTTAGCTGTGTCTTAGTGTTACAGTGTATGTTTGGAATCATGGCACAACACAGATTATCTGTTTGCCGAAAAGACAAAGATTAACTGATCCACAGTAAAATCAAAACTCCTATGTTGGAAATTTCATAGGAGAAACTATAATAATTTACTTTATCTTCTACTTTCCTCAAGACATTTTTTTGCCATTTTCTGTATAAATTTTACAGAGTATTCATAGTGAATTATGAATGCTATAGCTCAACTAAATTCTATGCATATATGGGCAAGTCCCTAAACTGCTAGCCTTGTCTTCTCAGCTATCCAGTCCCCTGAGAAAGCCAATTTTCTTTCATGTCTGAACAAAAGAAAAATGTACTATTAAAATGCAATTCAGAAGTGATAAAAACTGCAAGTGGAGCAGCCGGCTCACAGCACCTTCGATGTATTCTCTGGGACACTGGGGCCACATTAATTTTTGTGTGTGTGTGATGTCCATCCCATGTGCAAATTAGCATTACAAGTACCATAATCTGTCTTATGTGAGTGTGTCCTTTCCCATGAGTATACACATGCTACTAAAGCTTTGTATTATTTAAAAGTCTGCTAACTCAGTGTTTTTCTTTTGCTAACTTTACATGATATTTGGTTTTGGTACTCAATAGAATAAATTGTTATAGCTGGCAAGATTCTAAAATAGTTTCTTTTTAAATGGGAAGACAGACATGTAATTTTAAAAAAACTCTCAAAGAGTTGCTGATGTATCAGTTAGTCCAAATGAATAATTTTCCAAGTGTATATCAGCTGAGAGACAAAGAAAGGTATTTTAATCCCCATCTTTATTAAAAATTTGTTTGACTGTCTAACTCTTACAGGGACTCTGGACTCAGTTGCTTTTTCAGACTGCTGGCAATGACCAGCTTAATTCACAGGACTTTATATTAAAGTGTAAATGTTTGCTCTCATACCTCTCTTGCAAACTGAAATAGATGGAACTCAGGTGTGTCTTTGTAGGGTCTCTTGCAGATCCTTTATATAGAAGATGTCTTTCACCTTCCTCCATACAGTTTGCTGTGGTACCTACCTAGAAAACCTGTAGTTTTCCATGAGACTTAGGGAGATCCACCTGAATCTTCCATGCCTAAAGTGTGTAGTTGGAGCTTCACTGTTTGGTGGCACTACATAAGCAGCAAGTCCACCATCAGTATGAGTAAAGGTGAAAGAATCAGACAACAGATTGCTAATCAGGGCATCATTGTAACCTGACTGTAAACTACACAATTTGTGAATTCAGAAGAAATAATTTCCTTGCCTTGAGATCTGATGGTATGTGAAAATCACCAGTACTGTTGCTATAAGTTTCTATTTTGCTAAATGAGCATATGGTTTATTTATCTTTGGTTAACAGATATCAAAGGCTGCATACCCTGTTTAAGATACAGGGAGAGAATTTGCCTTGGTTTATGTTTAGACTGCTGGCATGCTTGACATGTTTCTGTCTTGATGGAATGATCAGGATGAGGTTATGTGCTGGGTGCCTACATGACTTGTAAAGGAGGATGCAAGTTCTCCAGAAAGGAGCTCTGTTACTTGTGCCTGGTGTGTGCCTGCCACTGATAGCTGCCACAGACGCACCGCCTGCTAAGACTTGAGGTGTCAACAGGCAGATCCCAGCAAATTGAACCCTGATCATTCACTCTTCACATCACAACAGCTGGCAGTGCACTTATAGCCAAAGTAATAATCTAATAATGCAAGTGAACCAAGTTATATCTTCTTATGAAGAGTCTTCATTTTATCCTGTGGTAACTCTAAATCTCTTATCTCCAAATTTAATTTAAAAGCAGCTATAGGAGAAATTGCAGTAATCCTCTCAAAATACTGAGGGGAAACAGTAAGAAGGTAGTGGAAGATAGCAGGAGCATGTATGCATGTCACCTCCTGCAGTGTTGGTACCTATGATTTACATCAATCCTGTATAATTTAAAGTAGACCATAACTGATTTTTAAATATATTTGAATTTCAGATTTCTGCCATTTTCTTCATATCATAAAAATGAGAAGTATGAACCATCAATTCATAGGTCAGGCAAATATGGCCAAGAAACTTATGGAATTAAACACTTCCGAGAAGTACAGACTAAGAAGTGGGTAGCAGACAAGGTAAGTCACTGCAAGAATTAAATAATTTTTTTTAGACCAGTATTGTATTAGAACTAAGTGAATTTGGGCCTGATCCAGATATCATGGAATCCAATAGGAAACTTTCTATTATGCTATAAAATGGCATACTTAGCACTGATGTGATGATATGTCAGGCATCCTCGACTCTCTTTCTGGTAAGTTCAATTTGAGGAAATTAAACACCTCTCCTGCCTACAACATGAGGAAAAGCCCAATTAAGTAACACTTTTGGTTATATATGTTTTGTAAAGTTTTGTTCTGTGTACCTTTTCTGATGTAAGAGAGATTGCATATTTTGCAGTCAGATAAACCTTCAGAAAATTATGGCAAAACCTGATTAAAAAAACCTCCACAAAATATTGTACTTCTCACATACTAGTGAAGAGCCATTTTTATTTTAATATTGTCTCATTAAACTGCCAGCTTTTTCAGGAGCATCTCGTATATTTCTGGTTTTGTAGTACTACTGGAGGTCATTTTCCTCAGAATAAGTTCTTACCTGAGTTTGTAAAGTTTGCATTACTTCTACTTGTATAAGGTATAATCACATTAAAATTTTCCAGTACAAGGGTAATGGACTTGGTAGAGAGTGCAGCACAGAGCCACAAAGGTAGTTAAGACATTGGAGCATCTTTTGTATGAAGACAACCTGAGAGTGCTGGAACTCTTCAGCCTGGAGAACAGAAGGCTCAAGGGAGATCTTACCCATGTGAATAAATGCCTGATGGGAGGTGTAAAGACTCCTCCAGTCCTTAGGAGTTCTTGCTCAGGCTCAGATGATGATATCAAACAATGTAAAGATATTTATATCATATATCATACAACACATCTTACATAAATTATGGGCTTAGCTAATACAACTAAACTCACTTTACTTGTGATCTTGGATAGATTTCAACCTAAATCTCTGGAGGTGAATAGCTTTATACATTAACCCAACATGACATACAGCCTTCCAACCCCAATTCTAAATCAATATGAAACTTCAATTAGGAGCCGCTTACCCAAACAGAGAGATAAGAGGAGAAAAGAGCTATTTATGACCTACCTGCTCTTTTAATGGGTCATTATTATCAGAAAAGAACCCAAACCAAAAACCTCCACCTCCTCACCATTTTTTAATGGAACAGGTTTTATAAGCAGGTGTGAGGTTGTATTTTCACAACTGTTAAATTTGAAAAAGAACTCTCTGTCGCTTTCTTATTTCTAAACTGTACTCAAACTTTCTTTGTATCAGTGCTATGAACAAAATTACACTGTTCTAATGAATCGTCAGGCTAAAGGGTGTGTATCACACCATTGATTTTTTTGCTTAATGCTGTCTGTCAAACACAACCCTCCTATGAGTTTCCCATGAGGTGCTAATTTTGTGGATGCCACTTATATTACCAACTGAATAGCTGATAACCTTGTCATGATGTACGTTCAGCTTCTGACATTATTATACTAGAGAAGTTTCTCTTGTCTTTGCTGGTAAGACAAACCACTGCATAAGTTCTTCCAAGGAGTCAGTTCAGTGGTCAGTGTATCAATAACGCCTCTCAGCTGCTGAGAGATTATTTGACATTAGCTGGTATTAGCTGCTTTTAAAAAAAACTATATATAAAAATTCTCCCTGTGTGTGTTCATGAGCATGTCCTAGTTGTATTTTCCTATGGTTTTCATGTGTTTATAAGTATGCATTTTAATTCAAGTCACAAAAAGATTAGTATGTAAATGATATAATTACTTTAGAAGCAAAATGAACAACAATGAAAAATATTGCCTTGTTGTATTTCTTCTGTAAAATGAAAGGTTATTAGCATAGACTTCTTCTAAACATAATAATTATCATATCTATGTGAGGAAAAGTTAATAGTTCTTCTTTTCATCTAGTTATGATCTGGAAAAATTTATCTCATTCCTTTTACATTTCAAAGAAGCTTCTGAGTTAAGAGAAAAACTGTTGTATTCTAACTCTTCATTAAAAATAAATAAGAAATGGAAATACTATACTTCTAATAAAACTTAATCTAGTTAGTTTACCCAGTTGTAAACCACTATAAAAATAAAAATACTTGCATATTTTAATATAATTTATCAATACCCTGGCATGCCTTTGATAGAATTTATGTGAGAAGTATCAATATACAAAATTTACCAGTCTTTTATGAATTTAATCTACAATGATAGGTTCCAAAGTAGCTGGACAGTCAAAGGATCAAGTACACTAACTACAATCTTTCAGCTGTCAAAACACTCACATATGTTCAGGTTTACTGAGGCAGAAATGATAGCTTACAGCCTTTAATCGGTATTGGAATTAGTTTGCATATGCATTTTAGAAAACTGACTTTAATGATAGCATTTAATGTTTTCTTATTTGCAGAATTCAGGGACTGACATTTTAAGATGTTCCTTCCTGATAGATTCTTTCCTCTGATGCCTTATTATAGGTGAATTACAGTACAACTGCATCACTGTTTCATTATTTGCACAGGCATTTTGGCCCTAAACAGAATTTTATTATCTACAAAGCATAAAAATACCCAGTACTGCAAAGAATTAATTTAGAGAACCTAAGCATATTGCACAGAACATAAAGTTGACCTTTACCGTCTACAGCTTTTGGAATGGAGTGGGATGTGGAACACATCATAGATTTAATGTGGCACAACGCTGTCTGCAGAAACTTGGGTGGGACTGTGACTGCCTGCCCATTGCACCCGATGATTGAATCTGCTGTCACCAGCATCCTGATAATAATGAACATTCAGCTTAACGACCGTGATTATGATTATCATAATTGATGTGCAAGTGCAGTGTGTGGGGATCATTACAGCTGAACTGTACAGCAGAGAAACATGCCTTAGTTATGGATAATTTTACTTTTATGCATTGATTGGGATAAAATATGCCTTTCAAGTTCAACAGGCCAGCTTAATACAATTTTAGGAAGATTTCTACATGTGTGAATTGATGATCATGAGCTTCCTGGAAAACAGTCATTCTAGCTGTTTGTTTTGAATTGTTTCATTCCATCAATAATGGGAAATAATTAAATAATTAGATGTCGTTGAGTGGAAATCACTTACAGAATACTGCCAGCATTAATCAAATATCAAGTTCAAATATTTCTGATTGTCATGGCCTTGCCTAGACCAGGGAATATAGCCCTTGTAGTACACCACAAACACAATTCTAATTGTAGTGGAGCAGTAGAAATTGGGTTGTAGTCAACATCAATGTCATTTTCACACTATATAGTGTTGCCATGAGAGCAAGCAATAGTTGTTCCTTATCAAAATTATATCACTTTCATCTTTGTTACCAGAGGCAGAGAGTTATGTGCCCAAATTCAGCCAGTGCAGATAAAGGCACAATCAACAGCTTCAGTCAATTTTGTGGGACAGTGACTACTTTCAACTGAGATTATATGAAGTGCAGATTTATATGAAGTATTAATTAAGTCATGACATATGTAACAGTTAAACATCTGGGGTAACAGACTATGGAAAAAATTCTTGTTCTTTGGCTTCCTTTCTACCATAAAGAAAATTTTAAGGATCAAATCTCTTGTGTCAAACACATAATTACTCTCACATGGCTTCACTTAGTTTGGACTTTCTATGATGAAAAAGAGACCCGCCCTGTGTGTCCAAGGAATTCATCCTATTTTATATAGTCTGCTACCTCTGAAAGTTCATAACCTCTGTGGTTATCATTATTGCTCTCACTATGTCCCAAGTGGAATCACATTATAAGTAGGGTCCTAATTTCCAGGCATGTGGTAAGAGGTCCACAAGGACAAGCTAATATGACCTGAAGATGTCAGTTCCTTAGAAAGTGAGTGTGAATCTTCAACATGGCCATGGGCAACCTATTTTCTTCCACATTCTTCTGTGACCACCGTGTTCTCTGTTTCCACAGCAAATTTATTATTGTATAGTATTACTGAAAAGGAAAAATAGGGCAGAGAGGGGGGAAGTGATTTCTTCTGGTTGAAAATTAGTTTCATCCCTTGTGGGACCAGCAATCATGTGTCTAGTGGGTGATGTCATTATGTGACACAATTGTTTGATACACTAATCATGCTTTTCCATCCCTAACTGAAATTTATTTAAATTTCACTTTAACTCCATCTTTCCTAACCTTGCAGTGATTGGACTTGATATAGGTATAATGTGTGAAGCTTTACAATTTTTCCCTCTCAGATTGTAACTACATGACAATTTTAATTGGGGAAAAAATATCACACAAGACTATTTTCTAATAGAGTGTGTTATCGACTAATTAATGTGTACCCATACTGTCAGCCTTATTACATGTTTTAAAACTTTGAAGGCCATATTTACTAGTATGCTTTGTGACAGAAGTTACTAATATAGAATGAGAAGAGCTAGCGAATGTTTAGAATATCAGATTCTCAGTTACCCAGTCAAACTGCAATGTGTTTTCCTAGGCAATGCAGAGTTGACATAATGTGGCAGCCAGAAGTGACTCTATTGTACGGGAATTATTAGATCATCTGTAAGAGTTTGCTTGTTATACTACCGGTTTCCTCATGAGCCATGTCAGGGATAATAAGGGATGTTGCCAAAGTGTGTTGCACTCCAGCAATCCCCGGCCAATGAAATGGCTCCTGTATGATTATTGCTGCTGGCATGACTTGATATATCTATTCAGGTGGTCTAAAAAGACCCTTAGTTTGAGTTATCAACTATCTGTTTCCAAGATAAGGCTGTTTTCTGTCTCTTTTCTTCCTATCCTGAGTCCTCCACCAAACCAAAAACTTTAAACCCAAGAATCTGGTCCTGCAATGATACATCCTGTAGTATTCATGAAAAGAATACTCTGTAGCACATATTTTCTGCTCTCAAACAACCACTGTGAATCAGAATGCTGCTGTATCTTCATGTCAAAAACCAACTCGAGTAATTACTGCCTCCACGTAGGGTGATTCCCACAGCATCGTTCCTCTTCAGAGCTGTGAGCTCCTTGGAGCTCATATACTGGTTAAGTAGTACAAAAAAAGAGCAGCTGTGCAATTTAATATCATAGATCAGCTTTAATAAGCAAGGGGTCTGAAAACTGGCCAACAAAAAATGGCTTAAAGTCACTTTTGCAACTTCTACTTTTGCTTTTTTAGTAAATGTCATAATGTACTACTGAGAAGGAAAAGTATTAAGACGCAAATAGGTTATATCCAACAGTGGGAACACCAGGAGTTAACCTCTCATTCACAGAACTAGAATGGAATATCTCTCATTATGAGATGCACCCATTCAGTCTTCCAGGAAAGCAAATGACAATTTCAACTTTTGATTGTTGACATAATGATCTTTCCAGATTCTTTACTCAATGACTGTGTCACATTTACAGAAACACATTTTGTTATGCAGATCACTTTCAGAGCTCCCACTGGAAAAGTTCTTGAGCTGTAGATTGTCTCCGAGAAAATCCTTAAGGTCACCACTGCTGGGCTGCCTTTGAAAAACACTACTCTTGATATATGTAATGCCAATAATTATTAACTATCAGTGATTTTTCAAATTACTTTCTTAGGTGTAGGAGGAAGGTAAACACTGTGAAGCAGATTAAAACATACAAAACATATCTCTGGCTACTGTTTAACTAAATGCAGAAACGAATCTGTGGATAACTGGAAGGCTGAAAAGAAAGACTGGAAAAACTTTCTGGTGAAGGTTACTGATGAGTTACAGGATCTGATTTTGAAGGAACACTATAAAGTAGTGACTGAGAAGAATCAAACCATTCAGTTATCTGCATAAGAAAAGATACTGTCACTACTCTTCTAATCAAAACCATTCCAGTGGTTATTTGTAAGGGTTTGTTGGCAACTAGTTGAATATTTTATAAAACCTGATTTTCAGTTCTGTAATTTCTCAACGGGAAAATGCAGTCCCTTGATGATGATCCAAGGCTTTGAAGAATAAATTGATTTGAAAGAGAAAATTAGATGGTACTTATTATACTGTCTAACCAGCAATCCTGTGTCATTTGTCTGTTGGATGATAAATGTCTTGCTTTGCCTACCTTCCTCATTTAATAATGTAACTTGTATGTTAGTGACATGAAAGAGAATCATGCTTTTTAGTAAGAACTAACTTTAACCAATATTTCTTTCAGGAAGATATATGTACATTTTAGCTTTCTAAATAATTCGCATTGTACACATTGCTTAAACATTTTAAAGCTTCTTGTTTAATCAGAACCCTTTTAGAAAGAGTATCTTGACCAATTCCTTCAGTACCTGCTTAAAGTTCATTATAGTAATTTGTGTCAGAGATTTTAATGCCAAAAAAAAAAAAAAGGAAAAGAAAAAAAGTTAGGCTGGAAATGGTAGAGTTTGAAGTTACACCTAATTTCTTTTATTTATACTGTTTTTAGGTGTTTGGTATTTGGATACTATTTTGTTTGTTAGAATTGAAAATCCTCACACTAAACTGGGAAGTGCTCGGCCTTGCCTTTTAATGACAATTCTAAATGAGTAGTTCAGCACTCTCAGAAATACGTAGATTTGTTTATCTATCTGCCAAAACATATCTGCAAAACAAATTCAATTTGCCACAGGACTGAATTTAAAAGTCTATATTTTGAAGTCACTTAAAATCCTTTGTGGAACATATCTGCAATAGCAAACTACTTATTATTTGGTAATAACCAGCTAGACCTTGTTTGTTCTGGTTGAATAGAGTTGAAATTAAAGTAACAGAAAACTTTTCACAATGTGAAAACGTGTTAACCCATTTTTACAGAAAAAATAGACATTGAGTGGATTTTTTAATCTCTTTAGATGCATGTTGCTGATGAGTTTATGAATTGAAATCTAAGATCAGGAGCACATACTCTGATAACTTCTTGCAACAGATACACTTTGGACTACAGAATGTTTCCTCTTAAAATGATGTCTGAATGACATATTTTGTTACACTGACCCATTAGAGTTGAATAGTTGTGTCATTTGTCATGTTATTAATACCTATAGCTGTTCTGGATGGAGTCTAAGAGGTTATGCCACGTATATGTCCAAGCTGAGAGAAAGTCTGCAAGTTTCTGTTGTTTCAATGGTCTCTACAGAGAGCAAGAGTAGATTATTTTCAGAGCAGCAGGACTTGAGAGCAGTAAATGGATTTTAGAGTAATCTACATTCCCTGAAGTGGAAGAATCACAGTAAAAGTAAAAAGTTTTGTACACTTACATTGGGGTGAAAGATGTACTGTAAGTAATATAAACTGGTTATTGTCTTAATGGTTTGACATAAGTAGCTACTTCTGAATGTCCTGAATGAAATCTGAGCTCATTGCCTCAATTTTAAATAGGAATATGATATTTACATTGGAATACACTTCAGTGTTTGTCCATTTAATGCTATGAACTGCTGGTTTCAACATTCCCTCTATAAACTCAAGATGTTCTACCTTCATAGAGCTAAGGACTATATTCTTTCTTATCTTAATTTTCTTGTCAATTTCAGCAAAAAATACGTTGAGAAATAGAAAGGCATATCCGCATAAGGAGTTATTTATGTGTAGGTGGGTTAACACGTGTGAATATTCTAGAATGAAAGTCATGGAATTATTGAGGAATAATGTTTGCACTTTAAATTCAGACTTCACTTCCATTTAAAAAATCTTAGAAGCTTTGATGAGTGAATGTACAGTGGTAATAAGCACCTAAAGGGGATAAGACTGTGATGCACACAGTATCCATTTAAAAACTGTATTGTATTAGTTTTCCATAATGAGACTCTTTGAGTAGGAATTCACATTTTGACTGTGATAATAGGAACTAATAGTATTCCCAGCCAGTCGCTTTGAGATGTGTTAGAATCTCTCACCTGTGGTTGCATGAAGGAACGACAGCAAAGGTGATAAGTGCTTATCATTAGCAATTGAATACCCTGCTCTTTGAAAGTATAACTTGATGGGTATGAGAGGGAAAAATTTAGGGGAAAAATAAAAAGAAAGAGAAACAATGAAAACATTGTGTATTAAGAGACTTTGTACACTAATACGAAGATGCTTGATTGAGCAGTGCAGTGTCAACCATGTCTTTCTTCTAATGCTAAAAGTAATGCACATAGACAGAGTGACAATCAGAGTACAGCCTCCCATCAGCTGTAATTAATCTTTTAGTTAACAGAGACTAGAAAAGCTTCTCATCAGCCTCTTCTGAAGTCTGAGGCACCCTGTTTTTTGATGTTTGCATTCTGAGTAAAATTGTCCCCACCAGTTCTAACAAATTGAAACACCAGGCTAATTATGGCAGCTAATGAAGTGTGTGGAATGGTCACAGCTTGTCGTGAAACTGTTCCTTCAGCTCAGATTAGAGTTTCATCAATCACTTTTTTAAACTGATCCAGAATTGCTTCTGCCCAGTGCTTGGCATTTTTAATGCTGTTTCTGTAATTGGTTTTTTCCCCAAAGCTTAGGCTATTTTTTGAAATATTACATTCTCAGGACGGGACTTACAAACTCCAGTTTATAAAAAAATATTTCATTATCGCCTCTATCAGCTGATCAAGTGCTAGAAAGCTAATAAAAGAAGCAGAAATATAAAATTTGATATATTGCTTTTAATCCGGCTAAAGGTAGCAATAAAGCATATACACATATATGTATATGAATCATTATTACTGTGGGCTGAACGTATACTGCAATCTCGTGAGACATGGTTTGTGGGCTGGATGGTTCAAATCCCACTGAAGGACCTAAATGAATGAGTTGGTCTTAGCTTATTTCCTAGTGGGTTGTGGTCCTCCATATATCACTCAAAGACTTTGGCATGATTTGTAGTTTTTGCAGATGCCCAAGCCATTGGAAGGAGAAAGACCAAAATGTGTTGCTATTTAAAGAATTTCCACTCTTCAGGTCAAATCCAAAGTCCTCAGAGAAGTATTGGAAACTTTACAGTATAACTTATATTGCTACTACACTGTCAATGAATAAATTAGCATATAAAACATTGTAAAAGTTCCTAGTTCCTGTTCATTTAAAAGGTGCAATAGTACTCAGCTATGCATTGAAAGTTCTGCATAGACATTAAGGGCAGAGATGTTAAAGAAAGTCTAAGGCTAAATTCCTTCCTCATCATGGACAACAGAGCATAGAATTTAGTTTGGAAATAATCCAGCTGAAAAAAATGAAATAAACTTTTGCTTATGCACTACTACAGAATATGTTTACACAAGTTGTTACATTTAGTGTATATAACGTGTATTCATATCAGAACCAAGGCAGCTGATTTTAGTTTTTGAAGTGTTGAACAGCCTGTGGGGTTTTTTTTAATTTGTGCTAATATGTGTAATCCATTTCATTTTTCTGAACACTATTGAATCTGAAATACTATAAACATCAACTTTTCCTCTCCCTGAAGTTTTTTAACCAGCAGCAGTTTGACAGAAATACCTTCATGTCAATGCCAAAACAAATCTATGGCAGCTGAGTGAGTAATCAGTGTTGCTGATGCTGATCACGAACTGTATCAAAGTACTGGTGGATTTACACCAAAGAAAAAGTGCCATTGAAAAATGAAGAGAAACGTGACACACAAAGATGATATGTTATCATATATGAAGAAACACAGACAGAAAAAATAGCAATAGGTATTAGGCTGAGAGCTATTGTTCCAGTTTCATTGATTAATGAGAGCATTTGTGAACATGGGGTAGGAGATGAGTAGTTTTACTAGGCTGCAAAGTAAACTGCCTGCAAAATGAGACAGGCCTTTTCCTGCTTGGTCATATCAAGGACAGTAGCTTATATTTACATAACAGGAAAGCTGGATTTTGCTTTCATCATGGCTAGGGCGCATTGCTGGCTCATGTTTAGCTAGCTGCCCACCAGGACCCCCAGGTCCTCTTCTGCAGACCTGCTACTCTGGCTGTCAGCCTCCAGACTTTGTTCCTGGGGTCAGCCTGTGCCAGGTGCATTTGTCTCTACTGCATTTTGTGAGATTCTGTCAGGCCATTCCTCTAGCCTGTCTGCACCATCCTCAAGCGTATTGGTGGCACCCGTTAGTTTAGTGCTGTCTGTGTACTTGATGAGAGCGCATTCCATGTCCACCTCCAGGTCACCAATGAAGATATTAAACAAGATACGTCACAAGATAGCACCTGAGGAAATACATTTTTACCCAGGTTCCAGTTAGAGTACAAACCATTCATTGCTACCCTTTGAACCTGATACTCCAGACAGTTATTTACATCTATTAGTCTGCACATCCAGGCTATAATTTAGCAACTTGGTTAAAAGGATTCTCTGGGAGATTGTGTTGAAAACCTTGCTAAAGCTCAGCTAGACAGCATCCCTTGGTCTCCTTCAAACTACAGATGAAGTCATTTCATCACAGAAAGAAATCAGGTTTGAAAGCATCATCCAGAACGATGTCAAACCAGATGAAATCTAACTGGAGTATTGTTTTTGCCGCAGATGCCAAATAAAGTGCAATCAACGTGTTTGGGGTTTTTTTTAATTGACTCTAAATTTATACAACTTTTTTTTCCAAACAGATACAACTTAACCTGATGAGATAAAAAATATTTTCACTTCAGAGTTTCAACGCAGAATTTTTCCTCCTTAACACCTAGTAGCATTATTTTGGCAAGTTAGAGATAGTTGCAACTTGATCTTGGCAGATTAAACATTTTTCTGGCTTTAATCCAGCAGGTTAAAAGTGGTTCTGAGTTTGTCTTGGCAGTCAGCGCTCACACTGGCTTATTTTCAGCTGGAAAGAGAATGTTGTGGTTGAACAGATTAGACAATGAAAGGGGCAGCTTATAAATAGCATAAGTCAAGGTACTTACCCTAAGTGCATTATTTGCTAATACAAGTCCTGTTGCTAGCAGAGAGTGTGTGGTGGACAGGAGGAGTTGGTTTAAAAATACAAGCACTATGATAAAAGTGCATCTTTTTCATCAGATGCTTTTAAAACTACATTTTTCTGTACACAGGACTGTAGTGCTAGGCATAGTTCCACCTCATATTTAATAATTTCACAAAAGGGTTATGTATTACTCATCAGTGCGTTTTCACAGTTGACAATGTTATTTATACATCTTAAATGAATTAAGATGAACATCTACTCCCCTTTTCAAAAATATTTTGTGGAAATACCCAGCAAGAAGTAGACATTTTCACAACAATGACAAATAAACACCTCTCGGGATTCCGAATGCCTACCCACCTATTCAGCTGCACATTTGTTTTTCAGCCCAGATTCAGTAAAGTTCAAGGGTATCCAAGTATGAAATAGCATGCAGGGAAATTCACAATGGTTTCTTAATTTAATTTACTCCTAAAAATAGGCTACATTAGTTGAAAAAATTAAAATATTATATCTGGCAGTTTTGGTTCAAATACAAATACAGAACAGAATTTGGGTGCTGCCATTTCATAACATCGACTGAAGTGCAGCATGCCCTGTAAACTTTCTGTGTGGCAAACTATACTTTTAATATTGATGCTGGCTCTGAATATGCCTAAAAGTATCTAAAAAAGTGTCTACATAAAGGTGATTTATTCTTCTTCAGAGGATTAGCTCTATTCACCCAAATAAAATCGTTATCTGAACAGTTATTTATAAAAGAGAATATATTTCTTTGTAAAGCATTGCAAAGCTAGTACATGTTTGAGAGGAAGGACTAGACAGTGTCTGGCTTGCAGATCATCAATAAATGGAAGGTACAGCTGGGAATTCCACCCCTTATTCCCCTTGGGCAGCCACAACTGCGGGGTACTAAGTAAATGTAACAAATGCAAATTTGGACCACAAATCTTCATTGCTTGTTATATTACATATGACAAAAAGGACAGGCTAGTTTCAGATCTCAGGTTAATTTTAGTGAGGCAATACTTATGAGAAAAAGTAATTCGCTGGACCAAATCTTTCCCCTTTTTTCCTTTGTCCTTCCTTACACAAAACTTCCATCAAAGCCAAGATATACTTTGCCTTTGCTTGTGAGAAAGCACTGTGAGGGTTGACACATTTGTAATCCGTAATGAACACAACCATGGCAAAATATCTTACTTGTTTAGAAATGTTTGTGCTTCCCTTGTACAATGGCTCAAACAATTTCATTCTCAAAAGCATCATTACTTTCTGTCATGTCACAGCTTAATTTGTACATCTATGGAAGGGTACAGTGGGAAATGCTTTTGTTCGTTTTTCCAAACTGCTTCTAACCACGGAGGAGCAGAAATAGGCTCTTTTCAAGCCTAGAACACATCCTCTCCCACCTTGTGTAGATGAGGACAAGAAGTTTTCAAGCTTGGATTGTGTTAGCCAGTTACCTCCAGGTATCTCCAAAGCACAAATTAGCACATCTTCATTGCTGAGCTAAGACAGCAAACTTCAGTGAGCGCAGGTTAGCGGCAGAACAGTTCCTTCTCAGAATATTAGAGAAAGGGAGGAATAGAGTTACAATTTCTGTGTTAGGCTGTCACAGAGGAGCATGCACTGTGATGCTGTTTATACCGGGCACATCACACAGGAAGTATCTCAACCTATGTGATTATCAGATCAGTGGTTTTTCAAATTCATGAACCATAATTAGAAGTCTTTCATAATTTCTGGGAAGCGCTGTTTGAGTTGGGTTTTCTCATTTATAATTCCAGAGGATGGAATGTGTGAGAGCCAGTGATAGTTATAAATCTCCATGAAAATTTAAGTTTAATAATAATGAAATGTTTGTTACATAAATTAAACAGCAATTAAAGCTTTTTCTTTCTGTTTGGAAGACGGGATATTAAAGCAGCGTTGTTAGATTTCCAACTGTGAACATAATTTCCTGATTTTTTTTTTTACAACACATTATCATAATGTCAACAAAATCTAAAACTAACAAGTAGAAAAAACTTGCCTGATGTAAGCATAATACAGAAGGTTATAAAGTTGCCTTTTATGATGGCTATACAATATAATTTTATTTTAAGATCTAATAGCAAGTTAATTCAAAGGGTAAGATTTGCACTTATGAAGTCATTAAAGCAAGTAGAAAATTGCTTTCTACCATAGTCACCCAGTCTTTTTAAATCAAAGGGTTTTATTGTTGTTGATGATGTTTGCATTTGCAGGAGGTAATTAGGGAATGAGTTAGACATCACACTCAGAGCCCTCAAGCTTGTCAAGAAAAAACATGAACTTCACTTATAAAAAAAATGGCAGGCAGTTTAGAAGGGAGAGTGCAGAGAATAGAGGGAAACAGAATCATAACAATTTAGGTCAGTTTGACCACGACTGTGTCGATCCACAGTATGGAGAAGCTCATAACGTCCTTGTGGAAGCACAGTTTTTTCATTGCACTTACCCAAAAGAACAAAACTGGGAGGGTTTAGAATTGTTAGCAGCAGTGGACAGTGAAAGGAGGAAATAGATGATGGCTCCTTACTCTCCTCCTCTGCACAACTCTGGCAAGCTCAATAGGGAAAGGTGTCATTTCAGCCCTTCGGCACAGGAGTGGTCACTTGTCCACTGTAGCGCAGGGAACTCCGATTAGACACGCTTTTCCCTGGAAGTCAATACCTCTGCACTGACACAGTGAGATCTGGTCCCTAAGGCATGATCCAGGCTTTTGTTATTATCTCTTATTTGAAGGGGCTAGTTGACCCAATTGGTTAACACATCAGCTTTTCAATTTTATAGCCTTAAGTCACAGAAGACCCATTCCTTGTTTTTTGGATATTTCTCCACAGCGGAAAGCAAAATTGGCAGTCTGTGCCCACCAGCCACAAAAACAGAGTTACGCCAAACAACTGTCTCCTGAACTTTATGGCTAATTAGCTGTTGAAGCTATGCCTAAGAAATAGGTTCTGTTGCCCATGGGAAGAAGTGTGTAGCTGTTATTAATGTCCCAGCTCGTATCTCTCGATAGGTCTTATGAGCAGTGCTGCTTAAAGAGACTAAATGTACAACAGGGAATTTAAAATTATAGTACCCCTTTCACTGACTGAAATACTGTAAACTTGTTTCACTGGGGCCGGGATTGGTGTCAATGTTCTTTGTGTGAAAAGTGCAATAGAAGCATTAGTATTTGACAGCCCTGGTTGAAATAAGTGAAATTAATGGAGCTCTTTTCATATACGACAAGGCCATGGCACCCCTTTCATGCTGCTTACAGACAGAGAAAAGTCAATACTTTTTTATTACTTGATGCTGACCTACATTCTGCACTACAAGTGCCAGGCCCACTAATTGGTTTCAGTTGTGAGAAAAGTTTGCCCCAAAGAAACACTGGAGCAGATAAATCAATCTTTTTTAGGGTAGCTTAGTGGGTTTTGAGCACTTGAAATGACATTTGTGTTGTATTGACAGAATGGGTTGTTACACTCGTTTTGTCATGTCAGAAGGCCCTGTACTAGTTGGAAGTATTGTTAACCAGTATTGATAAATTTGCTAAGGATAAAAGTTAGCTGGATCAACATTTTACTTGTGTAACATCTTGCCATTTCTGGTTTGCTTCCTTGTTAGAGACCTCTGTGGCTATTAATAGGTCAGGAGGCTTACTATGACAGCTCAATTTAAAACTTGAATTTTAGTGCTACAAGCATTAGGATCATAGGGAATACTTAAATATGACCACTCGGTATTAAACAGAGGGGGTTGTGGGCTAAGGCTGTACAGTGGCACTTGGCAGTACTGCCTGGTTTTCCAATGAGGTGTGCACATGAGCTCTGCCCCACCCTTGTGAGGTAAACCTACACCGAGGACGTGACTCCTGCATGGGCATTTACGCAGGATTTCCCATGGCATTCCCTATGCTCTTGATGTGGACCTGTAGATGTTGATTTCAAGCAAAAGAAAAGTGATATTTGTTCCCCGTTTTCACTGTTCAATAGCATGAAGATAGAATTTGGCTTCTAGCACCACTTTTCGGTTATTCCTTCTGCCTTGACTCTTCTCCAGAGATATAATTCCAACACTACAAAAGGGGTTTTCTGAGATCCAGACCTTTTGTGGATTGGTTTGCCTTTTGCATAGCACATGGTTGCATGGTTGACATGGTGCAATTACACATTGTCTTCAGTACTGTTAGATCAGCTCAGAAGAGGACTCGGTACTCTGAATCACTCAGATACTTTTGATTAGAGAGGCTGTACAATTAGTCTTTGAAACATCTTCACGTGGTCCTTCTCCTGCAGAAGAAATTCTGCATTCATACAACCTAATGCAACTTTGATCTCCATTTATGCAACCACATCTCTGTTTAAGCAACAAAATGAAACTTTGTCATGATGGTGAAGGACTGTGCAAAGCTGTACATCAGGTATCATAAATTTATTGTAAGCTTATTGTTCCAAGTTTTTCACATGTTTATTAACAATTATCAATGACTTGATAGATTCGCTGTAGGAAATTACCTGAAGTGTGTATGCAGAAGCTGAGAATAAGTAAGTGGTCATAATGGTACGTTCTGACCTTAAATTTTTAAAGCAGATATGCCACTGCTGTTTGCCTGCTCTTGCTTTGGTCTGAAGCAGCTGACTTTTAACTTCATTAACTTTCCAAGAAGATATTTAATAGTTATTCCTGCCTCTCTCCAAAATGCATTTTTATATTGTGGAAATTGTACGGTACTCTCAAAATTGTTTGTAAAGAACCACTGTTAGGGCAGGTTTAGCACTAGAGTGTGAAGGAATGCATTTCCAAATGCCTTCAAGATGATAGGTAGGTCTACAAGGTCTGGTTGGTTTGCCAAAGTTATTTGTGCATGGTCTGTATTTATGTATCTCTGCATACTCGGATGTAAAATCTCTTTAGGCTTTTCTTTAATAATAACATCCCAAAGAGAATCTATGTGAGCGTTTGGCAAGTCCAATCCATGACATCAGAGTGTGCTGATTGAGACAAATGTTTGGTGGCTTTATGTCACCTTTTTCTACTTTGCTGTTTAGAACTGATGAGCACACATGAGAGCCAAGTAGTCAAATATATTGAAAGGGTTCATAAGTCTTGTTAAACTCGGCCAGTTGAACTCGAGTCAATTACAATTTACAAGAGTGAAAGGAGTCGAAGCTTGACAAGTTTAAAAAGGAAGTGTTATATTAACTTTGTTTTGGAATTTTAAGATAGTTCTTGGTCCTGAGAATTACAGGTCACTGGCGCTGACAATTATATGGCATGATTTAAGAATGCATTGTAGAAAAAAACCAAAAACATAAAATGAACCTATGGTCCTGAGATGGCAAAACTGCAGGGTCAGTCTCACCAATATGTGGAAATTCCTCCTTCTAAGTTAATTCATTCTGGCCTACCAACAAAGAGGGACTGATGATAAAAATAATTTTGAAGCATGACTTTTGTTCTTGCAGCGTCTAAAGCACTATCTGTAACTTTGTAACTTGTATGTGATGCAGCCATCAGCTTAAATGCAGATGATCTTGGCAGGGCTTGTTATATCCATCTACCAGCATCAACCAGCAGTGCATTTCGGTGCTTCACTGCAGGATTTGAACCTCTATTTCACCATCAGATTAGATAGACATGAGATCCTGGCTTCTGATTCCTTTGCCTTTTTGCCGCAGTGATAATGCAGTGGGGTAGGTTCTCTTCAGGGCTCTGAGGTAGATCTTGCAAGACCAACTGTGATTTTCAGGCCTTCTTTTTCTCACACTGTTGAAACCTGATTAAAAACTGTGCCTTCAAATCCAGAAATGGCTGGGGTTCTTTTCCTAAAAATATATTTATATTTTGTATGCCTATTTTGCAACATTTACCTAGTATGCATTCTAACCTTGTTTAATTAGTCTAACTGCAAAGCCAGCAAAACTTCTATTTATCCATCAGACTGTGTGATGTTTCCTAAATGTGGTCAAACATAACTGCTGTCGTCATAATCAGAGCCAGTTGTTTAAATGCTCAGTTGTGAGTATCTAGTGAAATAGCTTTAAATAACAAGATAAACAGTACAGCTGCCAACCCAAAGTAATCTTACACCGAGGGGGTGTGTGGCACAAAAAATTTCCTCTTTGTCATTTTGATATGAGTTTGAAGCTGGACCTGGGCTTAGTTCCAGCTCAAAAAACTGTTCACTTCAAAGGCTCCTAAATCGTCCCAAGGAGCTAATTTTGGCAGCCAATTGTTTTTGTTTGGCCAGGCATCCTAATAGCAAAAGCCGTCTGCTCCAGCAAATGAAGA
Source organism: Zapornia atra (assembly GCA_013400835.1). Classification (NCBI taxonomy): domain Eukaryota; kingdom Metazoa; phylum Chordata; class Aves; order Gruiformes; family Rallidae; genus Zapornia; species Zapornia atra. The sequence goes on along the minus strand of VZTU01002439.1, from coordinate 9,003 downwards.
CTTCTTCAATGCTCAGACTTACCATCCCTAATTTTATCCTGATGCGGGGGGATGTACACCTTTTACTGGTTTCCCCCGCCTCACCCCAAGCATTTGTTGTTAAACCATATCTGAGCTGTCCTGCATATTAATAAAAAATATATTCCCTATTTCCAGGATACTGTATTCTGTTCTGAATTACTGCTTATTCCAAAATTATAGCTGTATTATCTGTTTGCTTTCTTGGCAACTAGAGCTGGGGATTTTTTCCATTGCCATGAACATCAGCCTGGTGAATTTGCTGAATTAAATATAACTAGATTCACTTTAGAAGGAAGCTATTTGCAGTTATCCTGGAGTTATAATATTTATTATAAAAATTGTATGGGCAAATTTTCCTGCAGTAAGAAGGTGCTTGTGATGCCACACACAGAATGAAAATAAAAACACTTTGCCATGCTTAAAGTATAATATGAAAATATTTCTGTTGGGTAAGAAATTGGGCAGAACAAGGCAGAGAAACATTAAAAATTAAATCTTGTGAATAGTGAAGAATGGGGCAGTACACACACCACATTTAATTTCAAATGTATATGTGTGTGCCTTGATATTTTAAGATTTATGCACCGGAATGTTGGAGGAATAATACCAAGTAACTTCAAGTGTGAGATGTAAGAAATTATATGGTTACAGTTTGGCAATACATAGTGCAAACTCAACCCGGGTGGGCCACATCCATGTTTGCATGAAGCTTACCAGAAGTCATAGTTGCTCTGTCTTTTTATGGAGATTCAGCTGAACTGTGGTCTGTGAAGTAGCTAAATCTTAATTATCCAGGGAGTGATAATGCTGCTACATGTCACCTTAAAAAAAAAAGTTTTCATTCTATTCTTGAGAGAAAGCCAAACTTTCAAACTCTGAAGTGAGTTGAAAAGGTAAAAAATTAGCTCATGGCCTCAGACTTTTTATGAAGACATTGCATTTCCATGCTCTTTCACAGAGCATCATCTTGACAATAGAAAACAGTAGAATATGTCCAGACCACCTTCTTTCTTAAAATTGATAACCAGATTCTGTAAAGCTGATAATTCATTTGTGGCATGTTATTTTCAGAAAGGGAAAACAATTTAAATGCAAAACAAATATTTTGTATTGCTGATACTATTTCAGATATTTCAGGATCAAAGAAAATAATTTTATTAGAATGCTTTAAAACCTTGATCTTAAACACTATGAACTTGCTAATCATTTCCCACGAGTGCATATTAGTATGTAGCTAAAACAAAGTACAGTTCAGAATACTTAGCTTATTTTACTTTCTCGTTTGTTAACAGCATTAATGTTGTACTCTTAAGGCACAGGTTCACTGTCATTTCTCTTATTCAATTTAGACTTGTAAGCATTTCTGATTTTAAAAAAATGATTGCAATAACCAAGAACTTTTCCTGGAAAAGCATGTTCAGGAATCACCCTGGTTGTATTTTTTTCTACCAGATCCCCTAATTAATTTGTTGTTGCCACTAATATTTATTTTATATATATTCGTATTTTTATTTACCATTTCTCATGGACTTGGTTTAATATTCATGTTTTAATATTAAACAAGGAGGGAGGATATTATAATTTTGTATACCATGATTTACAAAAAAAAAAAAAAAATCCTGGTTTTGGAGCTGGAAATTTTTGCAGTGCCTATAGTTGCTTAGAATTTGAAATACATATTTACTTACAATTAAATAATTAAATTCTTGGGCTTTTCTTCAAAGTAATGTACATATAATATAATAATGTATGTTTTATATATAATATTTTTCATCATTTACATTCTAACTGCTATCAATGATATTTAGGTAGAAGACAGTATCAGTGCTAAAATACCTTAAAAGAAATAGTTAAACCCATGAAAGCCAACCTTGACATGTCTTTTGTCTCTCTTATTTCTTTAGGACTTTCAAACAGTGTTACCATCAATTGTTCTCTTCGAAAAGTTCGGAAAAACTTATTCCAGAACTGGACAAATAGTGTAACGGTCCTGTAACCTATGCAATATGAGCATCTGATAAGTAATCAATAAATGTATTTCAGCAAATGCACGGCAGTGTTTTGATTGAATGTCCCATAAAGCACTATTTCTGTAAAGTGATGTTATGTCTGAAGTAGTGTTAATTGATTTTGCTTGATCTTTAAGCAATACAGCTTTCAACAACAAAAAACCAAAAACCTGTGTTCTTGCAGAAAAAAAAGCATTATCTGGTGAAAAATATTTCTGAAAGTGCTGTATTGTATTTAATGTAAATCCTTTAGGATGCAAACTCTGAGTCCTGAAGTAAAAGAGTTGAAATCACATTGTCTTTATTCAGATGTCTAAGTGAGATTAACACTAAAAAAAAGGAAAAGCTTTACAACTTACATCTCTTGGTTTTTTCTCACAACAAAATGCATCTGGTTCATCATTGTTGTTTATAATTGTCAGTGTTAGGGTACATCTTTTTTGGATACTGATCCATCCCTTCAGAATAGGGATTGATATGGAAGATACTATTTTAAATCCTTTTTGCTCTTCTGTGGGTAAAAAAATAAAGTTTTAAAAACATATATATACTATGATATGATCAGTTTTTCTATATACACGTGATTTTCTTTATTGATAGCTAGTACTGTATTTACTCCTAGTGCTGTGTTAAACTGCCTGACTTGTGGGAATGTAAATCTTGTGATGCTTGGCAAAGAAGAATGCATCACACAAAACTGATATTTGTTTACTGTGTTTGCTTGCATGCAATCCCGCAAAACAGTGAGCATCTTCAGAGCCCATTAACTTCAAAAGAATCAAAGAATTCAGTGTTGTGGGAAGACTTCAGCATTTCTTAAGAGCAAATCATAAGTTCATTCTTAAAATTATGTGAGTGAAGTTTTGCAGGAGTTTTACGACAAGTTTTCTGGGATACGTTTGCTTTTCATATCATTTGACTATATTTGATTCAATTGTATCTGTTTATAATATTCAAATCAGTTACTGAATTTTGGTATGCGATTCTTCTGTCCTCTACAAATGTGGAGAAAACTTCCATCAGATGTCTGCTTCTATGAATACTTCTTGAACTAGGAGGCACAAACTTCACCTCAGCAGGTTTTCAGCTGTCAGCCCATGGGGAAAAGTTTTACCGCTATCATACACACGAACAAAAGCATTTTCAACGCCATTACAGTAGGTTATGAGCTGTAGTGTTTCTTTTTGGAATTTGTAATTTTTCAATCTTTGAAAAGTTTATTCTTCTCTATGCCAATGAGAAATTAAGTCTGGGAAGTGAGAAGAAGCCACCTCAGTGGCTGAGTCTCCCCAGTGCGAGTTAATCTGATGAGTGCCGTAGTAGTTGGTAGAAGGGACTGAACATGAGACACTTGTGCAAAAATGTTGATGAATAAAGATGCCACAGTGATTTTTATATGTGAGAGCTATCAATTTGATTGCTTGAGCTTTAAGGTAGTTCATCACAGTAATTCACCCTGTGTTGCCTCTTTAACGCCATACCACAGTTTCCCATCAGTCCGATTAGAAATGGCAATACCTTTATCAGATTAATCTTTTCTTTCTCTTTCTTCCTTTCAGTATCTCTGACCCCGGGACAAAACAAAGCCTACCACGCAGACCAGCGCTGCACTGGTGGCAGTGCTCATAGCTAGAGGTCTGCAGCACAGCTGGAGGTTAAAACCAAGTCTTCTCATTTTAATTGTTTGATACATACACACTTTTCCTCCACTTAAGAAAAAAGCTAGTGGCTAGCTACTTCCCAGAACCTTCTTAGTCAAAAAAAAAAGGTCTGTTCATTTTATTAGCTAAATAAACATCCACAAATTAATGAAGTAGCACCGTATTACCTGCCAAGTTTGGACTTGGGGGTTCTTTTGCCAATTATATTTCATAGAGAATCCAATACTTTCCTTTAACTGGAGTTCACATAGAATTTATGTCATTCATGGGCATTTAACTTCCTAACTGTTGTGTGTGGCCTCACTATAATCCCAGAATCCTTTCCTTTCTCAGTAAGTATGGTCAGCACTCATTCTGTACATGTGATAATTACTCTAGTGGGACCTTCACAATTTTTCTGTTATATAGAGACTTTATGTTGTTTTTATTGCTTTCTCAAACTGATATTAACACATGCAGGGAGTTAACAGAGGATTAGCATGAAGGTTTTTTTAAATATGAAAGCAAATCAATCTATGAAAATGTAGATGTCTCTCAACTTTTAGTTTTTAGCTTTAATTCCCATACAGATGCCATGCAGTCCTGGATTTGTGAGAGTGGACTAAAGAAAGTGCCTGTACCTTGTTTTTCTGCATATGGATGAGGCTGATAGAGAAAACTATTAAAAGGAACAGCAAGTAATAATTTAGTAACTCAGTCTTGGGATACCTTCAGTGTGTTGGACTCCTTTGATTACAAGAGCAGCTCAGAATACAAAACAGAGCTCAGGGAACAGCTGTAGGTTTTTATTAGGTAAAGGAATTGGACATCATGAATGATTTAAAAAAAATAATTTGGAAGGGAATGCCAGCAACTATGTAGTGTATAGGAAAAGAGATAAAAGATAAATTTTAGCCCTGGAGTCGACTTAATTTCTGTGACTCTCCAATTGGTAACCCTCTGTTGCAAGCAAGTGAATGCGCCTGGCATCAGAGAAAGTTTCGTTTTGCTCCCTTGTTTAGAAAAAAGCGTTTGCATGTAGCAAACTTACAATTTTTATTTAAAGCCAGCTGAAGGTAAATTTTTGATATTTTAATTCACCCCAGTAATATAGTGAATGGGAGAGTAGGAATTTTGATGATGTCATGTAACTGTCCATCAATATAAACACTAAGTGATTAAGTGATTTTACTTTACTCATGTTTATTTTTCTTATTGATGTAGTTTTCCTTGTACTTTTAATTGTCAAATGACTCTTTGTAATATATTTCAGTAATCTATTTTTAATATTTCATTTACTGTAGGTTTTCCTCAGTAATAAAATCGTTGTTTTACAACATTCCACTACTGAATGGTGTATACTTTAGAGAAGATTGTTCTGGCTTTTAGGGGATGCTACAATGTTGTTCTCACAGTACGAAATTTAATAGATGGAGGCACCAGTGAAGGAACACTCTGAATATTTGAAAGGGACTCGTGGACCTTGACAGGTCTGGCAGATTTGTAGCCTCTTAGAAATGTAGTTGGCTACAACATGTAGTAATGTACCTACATCAGTATCTAAAAATCCGAAAGAATCGATGTGATGCCAGCGAAATAGATAAATATCAGAAGCTCTATGAAGCGTAATTACTCTAATTGCCTCATCAAATATATTTCAGCCAATTGCAGTTGAACAATTGTGACCAGTAAAACATATCTAGCCAAACTATACCAAAGCGACCTGGTTGCTCTTTTCCGCAGTAACAGAACATGGCTGTCAGCATGCAGTGGGACATGTGTGATCCCTGTGTTTCAGCCATGGAAACACAAATGGTTTTTGTGATTTGGACTGATTTAGTCTAAGTGTACAGAGGAAAAAAAATGACTGCCAGGAATTTTAATAATGAGTGTCTGAAGAGGCTTATCGAATGCATTTCAGGAAGCAGCACTTACTGGGAAGAACTTCTCATATCAAGTCACAAACGGAGTCTCTCTGGTATGTCACTTAGATACCTTTGCCTAATGTGTAAAAGGCCTGGAACTTAATACTTTGATATCCACCAATACCTTAGCAATTTGTATAGATCATAGATCTCAAGCAAGTCAAATGATGTCATTTATTTCTGTATCTAATATATTGGCCTACATGTCAGGCACTAAGGATTCAAAGCCTCTGTACTGATGACCAATGGTCTTTGGGTTTAACCACCAGTGGGTATCACAGCACTCATAAAAAAGATGCAGGAAAAGCCATTAAAATGGAACAGCAATGTGCTAAGGGTTGTTTACAATGTATCACATCATCAGAGGTTTCAGGGATATTCAAAAGTATCTGGTCACTTCTTTTCTTACCAAAACTATCTGCTGTTATGCTGTGGATTAAGGATCTTTCAGTGTTGCTGCCCAATAATTTTGTTTTGGCTCCTACATAGCTGATGTTGTAAACACAGAAAAATCTCTTAATTTAGGTAATTTAAGAATGTATCTTCTGGGTTGATCCAAGATGTTCTCAAAGCTTGTCAGAGAAAACATTTAGCTTGCAATGCCCTCTAGAGGCAGAATTGCTATTACAGTGTTGGCCACAGATTCACTCTACACTTTTCTGGTCCAAATGTGATGCTGTAGCTTTCCAGCAACAACTATTTTCTTTCTTCCTTTCTTTCTTTCTTTTTTTTTTTTTAATTTTCCATTTTTTTTCTTTTTAAATATGTCACATTTCACACTTCTCTAGGAGCAGAGGTCCAGAACCATTAGGGGCTCTGTAACATATCTAGATGCCTCATTCTGGACTTGTGCCAAAGTTGTCTCCAGCTGACATGTGCCCATCCTTAAACTGCAAAGCAAAATGGTGATGCTTGTGAACAGTAATGGAGTTGGACATATCAATGCTTGATGCTGAGTATGACTCTTCAAGCATAAAAATTAAAAAAAAAAAAAGATTTCTAACAGATTCTCGAGGATGTGTTTGCAACCTGCATTTCATAAATACATGGTCCTCAATTTAATTAATTTACAAGTTCTTCATATTAGAGTCTGTTAGAAGGATCAGGAGCTCTGTCTTTTACGGGTAGCCATGGCTCCTGTAGTCAGAGTAGCAGAGACTGAAAAACAGATAAGGCACCTAGTTTCTTAATTTTAAAATCCCTATTACCCCATATTAAAGCAGAAGCGCTCCAAGTCCCATCAATGTGGTCAAACTCAGAATTTGAGCCTTGAAGCCTTGAAGCTTTCAATTTTCATAAGTCCGTTCATAAAACATCTTTTTTCTTCTTTTAAATTTGCTTTCACAAACCTACAAAGATTTCTGGTAGGCCTGGGAAAATATTGGCAAAGAGGCTCAGACAATGCAAAGCTGTCTTGGCTTTGCATTCTGCCATCTTTTAATAGTTCAGCTCATTAATGAGAAAATCATCTGGCTGCTGGCACAATCAGATACAGTCACTTGTCAGTACATTGAGTTCAGTTTATAGTGCTCCGATTCATATTCATGATCAGAGGATACAGTGGAGCAATTCATTAGTGCACTGCTGCATTAAGCAATCACTGCCAAAATGTGACATATTGAGAGTTTGCATTAAACTGCTCCTTTTGAGAATCTTTTGGTTAAGAAATTCCTAAGTGCAAAAAGCTGTTGAGATAAATCATTCAGGCACTTCAAGAAAAAACACTGACACTCCACATATATTACATTTAGTTAAAAAAAAAAATTAATTCACTGACACTATTGTATGTGTGACATGATCACATCTGCAAATGCAAGTTTGCAAGACTATTATAACAGCTAACAACACATATAAACTAGATTAGAATTACCCCAAGCTGAACCTTCTTTCTTACCCTTCATTACTTCATGCTGCCTAATGCATATTATGGTTGTTTTTGTTTGGGTCAAGATATTTAATGATACCAAAAAACCAACCTTTTACTTCCCATCTCTCTGCTCATGGTACAACTAAGGGTCGCTTTGCACATGCAGTCTGTGCATGCTCCCACACTGGTTTTAAAGAGGACCATAGAAAAATGTGCTTCTAGTGTACTGTTGTGAGAAGAAGGTGAGGCCAGGTTTAGTTTCCTTTTCACCTTTTAAGTTTGCAGCACGACATTGTGGTCATTCCTTGTCCAGATACTTCATTTCATTACAGCATATGTCTTTTCTATTAACAACCATTATTCTTCCAGTTTGCTCACTCTTCTTTAGCTTTATAGAAAAGACTGAGCTACTCAGTGATAGAGCAGCATAAGAAGGAGTAGAATGGTAAATTTGCAATCACCCATACATAAGCAAAACAGATGTTTCCTTAATGTAATTCCTCTCTCTTGCATAGGAATATTATTCTTGGTTTTTACACTGGTATTTTAACCAAAATCTGGGTCAGTGAATCACTGCTAAGAGAAAATATGCATAGTGTATATGAAGTATGAACCAGACTACCCATACTTGATGTTTCTGCAGCAATAATTATCTCACATTCCTCTTGTAGCTTTGAAAAAGAGTGCATAGTCAGTTATTTCAGACACTGACCAAACAGCCTCTGACATGGGTCTCTCATTATATCATCAGACATTTGCTGGCTTCATTTTGACTGTTTTCCAAAGCTGTGTGCTAGATAGGTGAGATTCCTGTGCACCTGCTAGGATTCATTCACCTTCTTGGTTTTGTTTCTGTGCTTGATCTTTGCTTTTCCTCTCCAACTTGTTCCATTTTCCCTGAAAAAAAGCATACCTCTAGTTTATGCTAGTAATGGCATAAAAAAAAAAAACAAACCCAAAACCAAAATCCTGACAGAAATTCAAGATCAGCTGGGAGTAAAAAGCTGAAATCTTTAAGAAATTTGCGCCTGTAAGATTTGTTTGCCTGCATTTCCAAAATGTTGCCATGTGCAGATGTGGCAAGAGCTGCTTTGCCATCAACCTTTTTCTCTAGACAGCAGATATTCTCAAACCATCAGTGTGGCTTTTAAACAGCACCTAAACATTTATTTGAAACAGAAAGTTCTGATTTCTTTCCATTCCTCTGAACACACGTATGACAGTGCCATAATCATGAACATTTTACAAACATTGGTCTGGCTAAACAGTTTATATCTTAATCTCATTCAGAATATATCAGTGTATTTAATTATAGCAATAACTTCTAAAACTTAAATTTCATCCCTAAATCCTCCTTAGTCCAGATGATTACTTAAGCTCTCCATATTGGTAGGCTCTGTTTCCATAGTCATTTACAATCAATGCCATCAGCTACAACTCCACTGAAGTGCATTGTTGTTCCAGTGTTAAACAGAAACAGGTGAGCACTGGACTTGGCATCTCTGAAAACTCGCCCAGCTCTCTGCCCATCACATTTTTGT
>VZTU01002434.1:7608-18070 GCA_013400835.1 Zapornia atra | reverse complement strand
TAAAAAGGGCAAGAAGGAAGATCATACTACTACTTTAATCAGGTTTTAGCTGATTGAGCATGGTGGTCATATTACTTCCTTTCTGAAGTTGACAGCACTTTCAGGATCAGAGAAGGGCAGTAAGTTAGGAGGTAGGCAGGGTTTCAAAGCACCAGAAACCAAACAAGTAAGAATGGCAGTAACACTTCAGAAGCAGTTTTTTGCCCTGTTCCAGAATCCAAGACTGTGGAGAGAGTGAATAAAACTCAAAACCCCTTAAAATACAGGGATGTAAAACCCAGGGAAAACCCACCAGAACAAATTCCAGCACACAGCACCAGCCCAGGGAAGTGGTTCAGGACCAGAAGGCAGGATTAGAAAAGTCTGAGAGTAACCAGGTTATGCACACTTACAAGGCTACAAATAAAACCAGAATTTAAGAACATGTAAGAACCATGGTCTAGCTGCAGGACCAGAGTGGGCTGACACCTGTCAGTGTCAGGCCTGGTAGAGAAATCAAGACTAGATGGAGCCAGGGCTCAGTCTGACAGATTTCATTCCCTACACATACTGTCGTTGGGTTTTTTATTTGTATCCAAAAGCACAGCTTAAACACAGACATGTGGGTTACATTTCAGCATCCTTAAGACTGAGCTTTGCAGGCATTTTACTTTTATTGAAGAATGAAAATGATCATGTCTAATTCTGGAACAACACAAAGCAGGGGAAAAAAAGACCACACTAAAAAAATACATTGGGAAGAAAGCTTATTCCTGGTGTGTTTTGGACCAAAATCCATTCTAGTGCTGATTTTTGAAAGAAATTAGTAACAACTCTCACCAAGGAAAAAAAAAATTCATTTTGCCTTACCTTCATCAGAAGGGCTTTTTCATTCTCAGCAACACTTGTCCAGAGTCGAGTAACCTGGTGGATCTCTGAGTTGAGAAACTGGTTCTGGGTTTTGTATGCATCAATATCATCCTGCCACGAAGCAAAACAGTCACACAAGAAGAGTTCTTGAGGGGCTTGGGAGTCCCATCCCAGTTCGGTTTTTAAATCCCAAAAGTGACTTCAGATGTGGATTGCATTAAGAACAATAAAATATCTCAACAATTTTGTGTTCTGGGAAGAAGACAGGTCTCCCCAGGACAGTTATTGCCTACAAACGAAATCAGGGCATAACATTAAACAGAAGTGTCATGCATAGACACTTGAAAATCCTAAGTGCACTGAAAGTATGTGCTTAGAAAACACAGAGACATGTGGGTGATACAAAGCTAGCAAAGCATATAAATAAGATGAAGAATATACCTGTTTTGCTCTATTAAAAAAAAAAATCAAACCAAAAACCTGACACAAATCTCAGCCCCATGGCTGGCAACAAAAATAAACACTCTCCCACAGCACAGTAAGTGGTTCCTTGGGCAATTCTCCACCTCACTCTAAATGGGGTTAAATAGCCGTGCATATAGTGACATTGTATGGCACTGGACTTGAAAGACGCAGGATGTACTGGGAAGCTTTGCAGAAGGAAAACATAGAGGAACAGAAGCTAGTGAGGGCAGCAAGACTGCAGCTGTGAAAAAACAGAAGAGCAAAGAAAGCACCAGGCACTGTATGGTGACATGAAGTCAAAGAAAAGGGGCTCTGAGCTGAAGCTGAAACTGACTCAGATGCTTCTGAGCACCCTATTGGGACCAGGTGAGCCCTTCCCAGCATGCCTCTGCTTTGGAGACAGCAACTAGCAGAAGTATATTCTGTGCTTCCCACAAGGAACACCCTCCCACTGAACCACAGGGCACAGCCCCCAAATGAGCTGTGCCATCTCACACACCTTCAAGTGCTCAATCTCTTCCTGCTGCTTATACAATGTCTGTGCAGCAATAGTGTTGGCTTCTTGCAGGGGGTCAGAGAGCTCTCGGGCCATCTGCTCTGTCAAGGCCATGATGACTTCCTGTTTGGCGTGGTTCTTCTCCATCAGAAGCTGCACATGCTCCTTGAGTTCCTGGATGTGGCTGTCTTTCAGAGTCAGCATCTGCTCCAGTTCCTTTTTTTCTTGCTCAAGAGCTTCCAGTCGGCTGGTGAGATCTGCAATTTGCCTCACTTTGTGTCGCACCAGCTCCAGCCTGTCCTTATCTTCTGCTGCAGCGAGATACATGCTAGATACTCGCTTCTCCTGCTGGGCTGCCTCCAGAGCTTTGTGGAGAAGTTTTACCAGCTCCTGGAAAGGGAATGCAAAGCCATTACACCCCAAAACACGTTACAGTGCTGCCCAGGGCAATGGCAGCATGGACAGCACAGACCCAACTAGTAATGAGTGAGCAGGGAAATGTCCTCAGGATCTTGAAACTGTCTCCTCTCAGAAGCAAAACATGCAACAATCTTGAAAGCACAGTACCACCCCACCAGAGAAGCTCTGGTCTCAGAGCTGGACCTAAAGGGTCCCTGCAGCAGGCCATAGATGATTTGACTTTAGGTGGATAGCTGACAGACAAGCTCCTGCTCACACTATCTGAATTCTGACTTTCAACAGCCATCCTTCCTGGGTGACCCAGCAGAGATCAGAGAAGCTGGAGATCTCATCAGCAGTGTGGTAAAGTAGGAGGGAGGGAAATAAGGCAGTCTGCATCCAACTGTGCTACCAGAAGGAGGATGCTGTATCGATTTTAACCGCTCTACCAGAGTCCTCCTTCAATCCCATCTCACATGAAGGCACAAGGCTTGCCACAACAACGTTTAAGGAAGCAAATCATGGATGCCACTGACTGCCCACCACAGGACCTGGCTCTCCTGCCTCTTCTGCCAGAATAACAACCAGCATCATTAGCAGAGAGCCTGGGATTGCTCCATGCTTGTGAAGAACAGCTCCATTCCAGAGAGCCGATCCTTACAGTGACCCATGCAGTGACTTCTACAGTGAAATCACCCCTTAACGTTACATCACTGTTCAAAAAGAATTACTTGCTGTTACCAGCATGGCTCAGCCTGGCAGTTCTGCCAGTGTCACAGTACCTATTCAGGCATTCGCTGAGCAAGAGAGATGCACCAGCAAGATACCTGTACTTGGATTTGTTTCACCTCCTTTTTTCCAGCCCAGCTGCTAGCTGTATTTCCTAGCAATGACTGAAGGGCCCATTATCCTTTGTACTGGGCACAATCAGGTACATAGAAAGGCTTAACACTTCAATTGGTGCCCAGTGAGTGCCTGCTGAGCATTTCTCAGCCTAACACCAAGGTATAAGGGATCCCTGCGACCCCTCTCAAGTCCCTGCTCTGAGAAGCAGCTGACCACCACACTCACCTTCTGTGACTTGACTTCCTCTGTGAGTGTCAGTGTCTGTTGCTGTAGGACACTCACTTTATCCATCGGGTTCCTCTCCCTGGACAATTCTTCAGGCAAGCCTGGAAAACCACTGTTCATCCACCTGGCTTTTCTAATCCAGTTTAGCCTGGACTCCATCTTTCCATCCTCCGGGATCCGCTCCTTAACTGAAGGGAAACAGGGTTAATTTACAGAGAACTGAGTCGCTACTATAGGCTCCACAGGGGAATTACTCACAATAGCTTAGCAGGGAAGGCTGACACACATGAAAAGTGATCTGCTGGGATCCACAGGGTTGAAGCAGACAGTAGTGATCAGCCACAGGTACCCCCAGAAAAGACAACACTATGATGTTTTATGCAACCTTGCACCCTGCCCATATATCTTGCACAGATCAAATGCAAATTACCACTGTGGAGAGGTAACTGCCCAAGCATACAGGAGGCACTGAGCTTAGCCCATGGCCATGAAGCAATTTAAATTCTACCTCAAAGAAATACCAATGGCACCATGAATGGTATTTTTGCCTCTGTAGAAGATTCTAGAGGTAGGAGATAGAAAGTCGCAGCCTGAAGCAGAGCCAAGAGAGTCAGTCTTGTGCCAACAGCACAGGAAGGGACCTGAGACAATGTGACAGAGTTTTCACATCCCATGATGACTGAGCACCTTCTCTCTCTCCGTTTCCTGCCAAGTCTGACCCCCTGCTAGAAGACATCAGACCAGCTAACACAGCTCAGTAACCAGCACCTGTACACCCTGCCTCCACTTCTTCCTCTTGTTCCTCATCTGGGTTCTCAGGACACTCCTGGAATTCACTGAAGCTAAAGACATTCCCATTGCTCCCCCAGAGCTGCTTGGAGCCACAGATGTTGTAGACAGTGTTTCTGAAACAAGAAGAGATCAAGACAGCCTAGTGAACAAGAGTAGTCATGATCACAGCAGTCAGTGCATATTCAAACTATTGAACACCATACCTCTCCTCATAACCCAGCCCTCCTCACAAAACCCATTTCCTTCACGTGCTGAGAAAATGAACTGTTCACAGCAGTGGCGGATCTGCATGGAGCAAGATTGTAACTGGTGCCACTGAAAGGTGCACACAAAATCAGTACCAGCATAGCACATCAGCTGGAGATCTTTCCCCACATACTTCAGGCTTACACATAAACACATCAGGCTGGACAGAGGGATCAAAGGTAACTGTAAACCAACCATATCTCTCCCTTCCTTCTTTCCCTTCACTTCCCTTCCTCCCCCCACTCCTTCCCCTTAGCTCACTACGGAAATCCCCAAGTACCAAGAAAAGCCCAGTTATCTACAGCCAAAACTGCCACAAGGATCACATCTGAAGCAGGCAGAGGTCCTGTACTCTGAACCACATTTAATAACCTGGACCCAACAAACTCAATAGACTTTGATGCAGTAAAGACATTCGGGAAGAAAAATAGCAATCAGACCCAGAAACAGTTTATAACAGCTGCTGCTATCAGATACTGCCAGAAGCACCAAGAGATGACTTTACAGTATCATGCAGAAGCAAAAGTACACAACTGTCTTCTGTAAAACCTATGCAGGAAAGTATAGAGATACAGTTGTGTATCTCTATACAGGTCTTTTCCCTTCTCCTCCTGTGTGGTTCATCAGCTAAAACAAAACAAGCCCCTTGTTTTGAGATCTACAAAAGACTCAGGGTCAGCTACTTCCTAACTGCCAGCATTTAGGTATTGTTCTCCTTTTGCCTTGTTACTGGCAGGCTCCACAGCAGAAAAGCAGACACTTCTGACCTCAGGGAACACATTGGCACATAAGATCAGCAGACCGTCATTCCCTGCAGTCTGCAGTTGGCACTCAACCAATGCAACTTTTGCACTTTTCTCTACCTCATGTTGCACTTCTGTTTTCCTTTGGGACAGCAGCAGCAGCAGCTCAGGGATCTGATCAGCTCAGCTGAAATCAAGACATACTACACTCATGAAGATCCAGCCTGATAGTGATAGACCCTGAAGAAATGTTCACAGAAAGAGAGGCACAATACCTAGAAAAAGTAAGGCTGGGGGAGGAGGGAGGAGATATGATCATATTGTTTTTAATCAAGTGAGGAAAAGAGAATCTAGAGTATAGCTGAGCAATACTCTTTGGTGGCATGGGAGATCTTTTTATCAGTGTGAGATTGAAGCCACAGTAGTAGTGGTAAAAAACTACTGCCAGCCTCCCCACCAAAAACATTTAGCAGATGCTAGGCTATCTATCTACCATGCCTGTAGCCACTTACACATTTCTGCTTACACATAAATGACTGGGACATACTTAGGGAGATACTGACAGGGCTTGTCTGTGTGCAATAGCAACTGCTCAAGGCTTGTAACTTGTAGCCTTGATGGAGCTACACACAGCAACTGCAGACAGCAGGAACACTGCGGGCAGTGGGAACATTCATATACTTGGAACTCAGCAAGCAGCACCAAGCTGTGCAGTGCTGGACATCTACAGTGCCTTTTGCTTGGGTTCCTGCTGTAGTGAGTGCACTCCAATCAAGGTCCTTTGAAACCTCTGGAAAGCAGTAACAGACTTCTACCACTGCCCCAGAGAGCACAGCTCAACCTGCCTGTGTGCCCTTCCTGGAGCGACATGCAGACGCATCGCAGCAGGCAGGCAAACCACTACCTAAGCTGGAGAAAGCTTAACCAAGCCCTAGGTCTGCCACTAGGATCTTCCCTAGGAGAGTTAGATGATGTGAAATGCACTAGAACAGCGGCTGATGGAAAAACCTTCTGGCAGGAAGTTTGCTTTTCACATGGAATATCATTGAAAAAGCTCTTTCCCCCTGGGCAATGGTACCATTTCAGACAATACAGGACAGGCCAGCAAGGCACCGTGTGTCAGGGCAGCATGTCAACCACGCTGCAGCTCTCCTCATGCACTTACTGTATCTCTGTCCAAGGGTGCTTAAGGGAGATGTTCTGCAAAGCAGTAGAAGTTTGAGGTGCAGGCAAAGATGCTGCCTGTAAACCCACTGCTTCTGTTGGTGTTTTCACAGGGGGCAGGAAGTCTTCACTGTCAACATCTATGTAAAAACAAACCAGGACACAGAGGGAAGTGAGCATGACAGAATTCCATTGGACTTTGGCTCCTTCATGAGAGCCACAAACTTTTACCACAGGTACACACTACAAGTTCAAGGGACCAGGGGGGAAAAGGACAGCAGAGCTGGTTTCCCTAGTTCTAGGTCAGATTACAGAAGGTTCCACGTACAAATAGTCAACCAATTCAAGGATGACCAAGTGACCTCAACCATATGTATAGCAGGATGACTAGCCCTAAACAATCAAACTTTAGCCACCTAAAGGAATAAGGAAGAGAGCTGTTGTTGTTCTTTTCCACTACTGCAAACAGTGTCTGATAGTTTTAATGTGCAGATAACGCTTCACAAACACCACTTGTTGTTAAGTGCCAGAACCTTTTAGAGCAGGGAGGAGGATATTTGTTTCAAACAAAATGAGCACCTAGCCATTACTGGACAGGTGGACACCCTACTTGTGCCCTCCCGGATCCACCGGCCCCTGTATTCCCACTGCCAGTAACACACAGCTTCATCCCACCGCCGCTGGGAAAACGCTTGCTTGCTGCACATTTCACAGGCCTCGCAAGGGGAAGGGAGATACCAAACAGGCACACGCCACATGCATGAGGAAAATCAAGAGGGAATTTATGACCATGAGATACCACAGCACCTCCACCCACATGCTATGGCCTAGGAGACAGCCCATTCACATCCATCCATCATGCGACCAGCAGTTCCAAACATCAACCAAGCACTGATCGTTGGCGCTTGTATTTAAAAATCTGGCCAAAACCTCTGCCTGCTTACAGATGAGCAACACCATTCTTCACTGCGGGGAGGGGGGCGCTAAAAGCAAAAGAAAGCCCGAGACACGCAGCACTTACTTGTTCTGCCTGCCAGGGGTTCATTCACAAGCTGGGAGCTGCCCACAGGAAATCTGCTCTGAGCATTGCAAAATTCCCACCGTCTCATTTGTAGCTGCTGCAGCCAGTACATCATTGCCTGTTTGCTGATTGCCTAACGTAACACAGAACAGGAAGGGAAGGGGAGTAACCTCATCAGCATGATACACATCCTGACCACCACTTTACTGCTCAAGTCAGAAGAAATAGTGTGTCAAGCTCACACTAAAGCCCCTGGCCCTAACACTGGTTTGGGAGGACAGAGTAAATCTTCAGCATGGCCTGAGTAACAGAACCTCAGCAGACCACTAACCTAATTTTAAAAGATTTTTAGTTAACTGTGCTCTTAAAGCTAAGCAAAAATGTCATGATTCTTTAGCCAGGAAACACACAGAGAACTTCTTAATAGCAATCTGCACAGAGATAAAAATCTAGCAAAGGTTCCTGCTGGAGCAACCGTTGTAAACATCGGAGCTCATTTCTATTCAGCAAATTACAAGTGGACGGCAAGATTCCTCACTGATTTCAATTCAGCACCCAGTTCAGCTTTTACTCCTATTCTGTTAAACAGCAGCCACCTCATAGGTAATGGAGTCCCAGTCTTGCCAAAACAATGTGAGTAATTTAGGTAACAGTCCAGGCTGAGAGAGCTGAAGTGACACTCGAGCTAAGAGGTATCTCAGCCCAGATCTGTCTGTCCCGATTGGGAATGTTTCATAACCGCCCCCTTACCTTCAAAGTAAAAGCTCTGCTTGGTGTTCTGATCTCAAAAACCCCTTCCCCGTTTTCCACCTTGCAGTCAAAGCTGGCGCTGGAGAGGTCAATACACCCCAAAGGGTTGATGTCCTGTGCAGTTCTGTAGTACAGTAAATGACATTTGTTTTCATCGTAAAAGAACCAGCGAGACTTCCAGGTTTTGATTGGCCCTTTGATGCCCAGCTTGTTTAAATAGCCACAGAGCTTTTTTCTGGATGTTTCTCTGCTGGGTTTCAGCTGTATGTTTTCCAGTTCTCCAGAAGAGGAAAGCATGTCCTTCTCTTTCAGGGAGGCTCCACTGCTGCTGCTGTTGTCTGGATTTGACTCCATTACATTGCTTGGAGCAGCAAGGGGGCAAGCTCCACTTTCTGGACCTTTTTTCATCTCTTTCAGGAAATATAATCAGAACCAGTTTGGAACAGGAAATTTTCTAGGTAAGTAACGAACAGCAGATCCCAACTATATCAACCTGCAGCAAATGAAAAAGGAGGAATAAGCTCAGGTATGGCATATGACATAAAAAAATTCCCTTTCAAACTGCCCAGCCAAGGTTTCTGACTTCTACTTTTGGTCACTGCTCCCTTCTTGTCTTCGCTCAGATGACCTCTGTAGATCTGTTTTATCCCTTTCCCATTCCCAATTTAGCCTGGACTAGCACCCAAAAAGCAGTACCACAATCTCTTGAATGAAAGATAGGTAGAGTTTGTGGGCATAACAAATTAATAGCAATATCCAGGGCATATGAAGCCACAGAAAACAACGTTAAGCAACAGTCGCAGAAAACATGGCAAGGTAACAAGCTCTGAGAGAGCACACACTTGAGTCAAAGGATTTCAGGTAAGTGTAGCTTGGCATTTCCACTGAATTAATGTTCAGATAGTATTTTAAACCATGATGCCTAGAGAAAAATGCAGCCTTATGCAGCATCCTTACACATACACTTGTGTAAGCTGAGGATTGCTGTTAAAAAGCCTGCATGCCATGTGTTAGGTCTCCATCCAGTAGGCCTTGTATGATGGATTACGCACCAGCAAGAGCAACAGTGTGATCCTTGCAAAAGACATTTTGTGGCTCAGTGGCCACAGTAACCTGCTGGGTTCCCAAGAGGAATGCAATGTACAATAGAAAAACAGAAAAACAAGGCTGGAAGGAACCTGTGAAGATCTCCAGACCAACTTCCCTTTGAGAGAAGGGTCTTACTTCAAAGCCATATCCAGCTACTCAGGTCCACGTTCAGAGGAACTTTGATCATAGACACGGATAGCAATTCTGACACATTTCTGGGCACTTTCTCAAATGCTTAGCCACACAGCAGGTGTGATTTTTTGCTCTGACCTGCAGTCACTGGTGGCCCTTGTATAAAGAAAGCTAGCACTCCAGAAAAACGCCCATAAATAATTACTTGCTTTTTTTCTTAAGTAAAAATATGGCTTAAGGATAATAAATGACTACTGGAGGCTTCAGTTCAGACACATATCTGAAGCAAACACGTAAGCAAATAAACTGTTGCAGTGTTAAGCTAGTGGGGATCCATCTGCAGACACAAAACTACTGAATACAACAGCCAGCTGTGTGACAACAGGCGGATGGAGGTTAACACAGTAGAGCACATAGAGATGTTGCCCTAGCTCAAGCTCTTAGGAATGATTTATCCTTGTGACTGAAAGAAGACTCACCCACTCTGGTTCACATTCATTGCTGCCCCCTCCTGTTCCCACATTAGACAACTGTAGATAATGTTCTCTCTTATTTGGAGAGCTGCTGAACTCCCCTGTTGCTACGGATCCTGCTGCTGAACACATTCACAAATCCCAGGAATAAGTGCACTTCACGAACGTGCCGCCTCACCTCTGCTTCTGAAACACCTGTAAGCTTCATTTCCAAATTAATTTTGCTGGGTACAAAGGGACTGTCATTAGGAGGAAGAAGCTGCCTCAACTCTCCCTAAAAGACCCGGGGCTTTTACAGCAACACCAGCACAAGGACGTCTGGCACTGTCTGAAAACTCCTATCATGCTTCCACACCTTGACAGCATGATACAGGTCCACACCGTGAACAAGGTGAAGTAAACACTTTGGGTTGCAGCCCCGGGTCATAAGGAATCGCATCAGATCTGCACTGCAAAGCACTCTAGAGGAGACCTCACCTCCGTACGAGATGCCCCTCGAAGTCACCATCTGCTGGCGTACAACTACTGCCACAGAGACCACCAAGCAGGTAACCACTGCCTCCAAAGGAAATCCAGCAGCCACAGAAGAGGGGCTTCTTCCTCAAGTCTCCTTCGCTCCGGTCGCTGCTTGGGAACCGCCTGAAACAGATGTTTCGCTGAAAGCAGAGGTCTGACACTGACTCATCAATGAAAAGAGATCAGTTTGAACCCTGTACAGACGTCCCCGGAACTGCCGGTGCGAGCGGCACAAGGCAGCCCCCCCCCGCCCCGT